>JAFFSR010000309.1:1607500-1895000 GCA_017163975.1 Anastatus disparis
CGATGATAGTTCTCTTACTCAATTTTGTTATAAGCAAGCGAAGCTATCATCGTCAAGAATCGCACTCGGAGATCGATTAACCTCAAACAGCGGCCTTGCTAATGCAAGTACCAGATCCCATAAATCGGCCCAGGCTGAACTTGCAAAACTAGAAGAACTAGTCTACAACCCGAACCAGCCTTTAGAACGTAGTCGCTGGTGTCGACTCGCGGGACTTTAGCGATCCCACGTCTTGCTCTCTTAACGAGGGCCTTAGGATCACCTCCCTTAACCCATCAAGCCAGGTGCCACTGCCCGGCAGAGTCCAACCCTAGTTCCGGAATACATGAGGATCGAACACCCATTATACAGATACCTGTTAGACAGGTGCGACCCTCGATGCGGGCTTATCCCGGCCCTGCCTATCAGTGCTTGCCGTGCATACTGGTCTTTACGTTCGATAACATCGTAAGATGTCATTTTTCAAATTATCTTAGTTGACTAGCAACCCAAGGTTGGTAGCCTCCCGATGAAAACTTTAAATAGCGCTTTCCAACCTGATAGGATCCCAGCGTCCTCTTCACCCATAACATCCATGAGTCATAGATTCCTAAAAGAACCACCTCATAGACACCTTGAGCTACTAAGCACTGAATGAGGACCCCACCCTGTCTGAAAGGATCATTCGAAGTTGAACCCCATTTGGTTCCCGTACCTCGCAGCGGCGTTCAAATCTGCTAGATATATTGCTTAGCCTTAATCTCCTTTCTGCCAAATAACGCGTTTGACTTGTTGATTTCCAGTGGGACGAAGACCCGGAAGATTCGGCACTTCTGCCCAGACGCATGAGGCTGCCGTTCAGAATTATATAAATTCCACTTATGTAGCCCCTCATGCAGCTGCAAATAGGTGACCCGTCCGGGAGTACTAAGCAACCCCATCATCACAGGAACACCTTAGGCAGTTTCACTGAAACATACACATATAAACATAAATATCCATATACACATAAACATACACACATACACATAAACAGACACTTATGTACACATAAAAATACACATATACACATTAACATACAAATATGTACACATAAAAGTACACATATACACACAAAAATACACATGTAAACATGAACATACACATATACATACAAATATACACATGAACATACACATAAACATACACATATACACATAGATACACACATAACCCGAGTAACCTTTTCATTACAGCAACCACCTTCTCTCAGTTGGGCCACCTTCGGCTGCCGAAGTCAGGCCACCATATGGGTGAGGCGTGGTGTCGAGCGGGGGCCTACGACAACTAGCCGAAAATTGTATAGATTTTGTCATAACATCGATGTGTATCTTACATAACCACAAAATATTTTTTATTGTATTATCATGCGATGTAAACACTTTTTTTAATTGACAATTAATAACAAGTGATTAAATTAATGAAAATAATTTGCTTTCGACTTGACTTGAACTCGTTTGAAATTAATTCTAAAACTCTGCCCAAATACACGAACAAATACAACCTAAAACCAATCAATAAAAACATGGTAAAAAATTAATTTTTCTCGTGTAAATGAGAACTAATTACCATAGATAATATAATCTAGTTATTTAAGTAACTCGAGCTATTCATATTCTGTCGAGTAACTTATATTTTCTCGAGTAATTTATATTTTTTTGAGTACTCAATTTATTCGATTAATTCATATTTTTTCCGGTACTCGAGGAAATTGATTAATTCATATTTTTTTCAAGTACTCGAGTAATTCGAGTGGTTCATATTTTTTCGAGTACTTGGAACGAAAATTCAAGTGACCCTTAAGTGCAAGTACTCAATTATCAAGTTTTTTCTTAGAGTTGAAGCTGAGTACTCGAAACCATCAAGTACTCGACAAAAATATGAACTCGAATAACCAGTATTACTCGAATAACTCGAGATACTTGCATTTTTTCACTAAAAGTATTTTAAAAAGTAGACAATTGCTTGAGCAGTCAATCGATTGGTCACTGTCAGAAATCAGCTGTTTGTTTATACAAATAATTGTACACAAATTCTACGATTTTATAAGCTAGATTCGGCTGCCCTCTGAGGGCCCCCTTTCACCGCCACGCCTCACGTCGATTCGGAGCCACTGCGGCGACAATTCGGCAAGAGTTTCGGTGCCACTGAGGGTGGTGCGGCACCGACTTCGGGCCCCCTGCACAAGTGAAAAGGTTACTCGGGAAATATATACATAAAAACATAAACATACACATATTAACATACAGATATACACATAATTGAACACATTTACAAATAAACATACACCTATACATACAAATATACACATGAACGTACACATATACACATAAAACATACACATATTCACATTAAGATATACATAAAGATATAAACATGCAGATATACACTTGAACATACACATATACATATCAACATACACACACATCTATATATGAAACATTTCACACTAAGTGAAAGAGAAAAGAAATAAAAATCGCTAAAACTCTGAGAAATTATTCTTTTTGTTACCCAAAAAATGTAAAAAATTTTCAAGGATCTAGATTGAAAGGATCAAGAGCTACAGGACCTTGAAATTTGAAAATTTTTCAAAATTCTTGAAAAAGTCCCAATTTTATCATTTTGCTCCTGTAGACCCTGATGTTTTAAAGAAAAATTCATAAAAACACTTCTTGTTGTAAATAAAGGGAAGAGTTAGCATGATTTTTTGCAGACCTGAAATTTGCAGTTTTCTGATAGGTTCTTATATGTATAACATGGAAATTAAAATTATTTATTGTTCGCCTCTCAATAAATTTGCTTTTGAGGGCTCATTTTCTTCTGTTTTCTATTAACTTTAAGATGAATTTTTGATTGTGTAAATCAGAGTCACCAATAAGGAGTTATGACAGTTTAAAATATAAATTTTCATGTATTATTTATTTTTCTTATTGAAAATAGCCTGACGTATACTAAACATAAGCATCTGATTTTAATACTCAATAACTATTAAAATAAGTTTAAAAATCTTATGGTAGGATGTTATTTATCAATTAGAAGCTTCATTATTAATTAAACATTCCTCGTTAATATTATAATTATAATTATTTTCGAAAGGCAAATAAGACTTTGAGTTATTGCAAGCTTAAATAGTTATTTTTATTAAAAATTTACTTATCTTAAAGAGTTGTTTCATCAATTAAAAAGAATAATAAAATATTCACTATTTTACTCAGCTTAACTTTCTTTAAAAAGTATCTGTTAAATGGAAAATGATGATATAATTTTTGAACACACACTGTTAAAGGTAATGATAGTGGCTTCTATTACATCTGACTTTACAGCAATTTTAACACACGATAACCACTATCAGTTTGTTGTCCTACACAAACAATCATTTGTAAAATATTAATAAAACTTTCCTTGGATCCTGATAATGCCATAACTAAGAGACTATTACTAGGATGAAGTTCTTTCAAACAGACTTTACCAACATGGTCACGAATAATTGAAAGTTTCTTCAAAATTATGGTTTTTATACTTTTTTCTTCGAAACAACCAGGTTGACAAGGCAATCGACCATTTACCATTTTATGAATATACTTAGTACACTTTACATAGCCATCGTTAAGTAATTCTTGTTCTGCTACTAATCAACTGTGTCAAGAAAATGTCATTTGATTCCAGAATCAAGTAAAATTTTTCTTCTATATCTCTCTGTCCAATGTCACCAGTAACTAAAATTTTTTCAATAATATTTTTTATGAAATTGATGAGATTTTATTTGTGAATAATAACATCATAGTGAACAGTAACGATTGTCTCTTTTCATATAAACAATATCCAGTACTTGTTTATCAAAATATTAATCATATCTTGCTGATTTAATTTTTATATACTTTATACTATTAGCAAGTAAAAACATAACCTTGGTAAAGCAACTCGTATGAATTTTTAAGTAAAAAATTAAGTCAATTATTTACTGAATAACATTACTTTCTTGTGGGCCCAAATCGAAAGTCGATCCTTATACTCAATCTCAAACCTCATTATTTTTTTGTCTATGTCATGATAATAACTTATTCTATCCTTGTCTCTTAAGATTCAGACACCACTACAAATTCCAGTCATTGTCATGAACTACACGCCTAGAGTTTTTCTTGAACCAACTGTGCTTTCTACATATTTATTAAAAAAACTAATTATTTGTTCGACACGCAAATAACAAGCATTTGTTTGGTATAATAATATATTGGATTCCAAAGAATCAGAAAATCCAATATCAAATACATACATAGATATTCATAGATAGATACTCCTAGTTTCTATCTTCATAGAGTATGAACAGACTATACTTTAGTATTTTAAGCAGAAGACCGTAATTGCTATTGAATAATTATTTTTATTTATATTGAAAATAGCAGATATATATTAATAAATATAATTGCTATGTCCATAAAGTCAAGATACTTAAAAATCTATAAACACAATAGTTAATAAGTCTGACAATGTATATTATATTAGCTTTGAAAGTGATACAAGTAATAACCTTATTTTAAACTGCACAGAAATTCAAAAGGAGCTTCCAGTATTAGTGATATTAGAAAATTAAATAATCAATCTCGTTGCTCAAAAGAAAATGTAATAGTAACCAATGATGTAAACAAAAATTTTGATAATGTTGGTATGCATAATATCAAAAAGTTAGATAGTCAACAAAATGATAATGACAAATCTTCATCTAATAAGAAAATACTAGATACTTTGAATAATAAGCAAAAAAGAATCTTGTTCCAATTTAAAACATATCTCAGACGATGATTACTTTTGTTATATAGATATATGTCTCCTTAACCTTGGTCTCTCAGTCTAACCAAAGAAGTACGCTTCTATAAGTATCTATCTGCAAATTTAAATTTGTCTGTGCATCGATTATAACAGAAGCGAATACGCAGTGTCAGTGTGGCTATGATGATCTGATAATACAAATATTTATACGTTCGAAATGGTGCAATTTCAGTGGTTGTGAATGTATGTAAAAGTGCAAAGTACATTTAATTTTGAGATTTATAATTGAACAAGTTTATACTAGTAAGAACATGATTTGTTAAGAATATCTATAAAGTATTTTTAGTGAATAATGGCTGTAGCAATTTTTTTTTTCGATTTAGATTTTGACTTAATCTAAAAATGTTCGAAGCTGCTCAGTATTATTTCTTCTTAATAAGTATTATTAATCATAGTTTAAGTTTTCTCTCTGCTTTTATTCGAATAAAAAGAGAAAATGAAGAGAGATGTTTTAAAAAAATTTGCTTTTATAATTAAAAAATCAAATGGATTTATTCAGCAAACATTGGTTTTTAATTACTTAAACTTATTCTTACTAATGCACTAACAGTTATTGCAGCTAGAAATTTTTTCATTCAATTGTCCTGTTGAAATGATTCTTTTGATTTATAAGAAATGCTATTTCGTTTGTTCAGAAATTTCATGTTTAAGATCAGCATTTTGGTGGACCTATTTTAGTTATTGATGTTTATGTGCAGATAATAGGTACGAGATAGATGCAATTGGTTATGTGGTTAAAAAATGGAAGGTGTAGTTTTAGCTCTTGTTGGTAGTTATTTAAAAGATTTAATATCTTATACAATAAATCAAAAAGCTTCAAGAGTCAAAATTCATGCGTGTTGCTTTACTAAGGTTATATTTCTACTTGCTAATAGTCTAAAGTATATAAAAATTAAATCAGCAAGATATGATTAATATTTTGATAAACAAGTACTGGATATTGTTTATATGAAAAGAGACTATCGTTACTGTTCACTATGATGTTACTATTCACAAATCAAAAACTCATCAATTTCATGAAAAATATTATTGAAAAAATTGTAGTTACTGGTGACATTGGACAGAGAGATATAGAAGAAAAATTTTACTTGATTCTGGAATCAAATGACATTTTCTTGACACAGTTTATTAGAAGTAAAACAAGAATTACTTAACAATCGCTATGTAAAATGTACTGAGTATATTCATAAAATGGAAAGTGGTCAATTGCCTTGTCAAGCTGGTTGTTTCGAAGAAAAAAGTATTAAAACCACGATTTTGAAGAAACTTTCAGTTATTCGTAACCATGCTGGTAAAGTCTGTTTGAAAGAACTTCATCCTAGTAATAGTCTCTTAGTTATGACATTATCAGGATCTAAGGAAATATTATTAATATTTCACAAATGATTGTTTGTGTAGGAAAACAAACTAATAGTGGTCATCGTGTGTTAAAATTGCTGAAACTGGATACATGCAAAGAAGATTAGTAAGAGTTTAAAAGATCTTTGTTTACATTATGATATGACAGTTGAAAATTTTGTTGTCAATATTGTTCAAATTCTTTATGGTGTAGATTCTATGGACCCAACGTACATGGCAGGCAAAGACTGTCTTGTTGATTGTAAAAGAGTTCTTGATGATATTAAATCAATATTAGCGTACAAAATTGAAAATCCATTTGATGGCCCTGGTGTTATATAAGTAACCTCTGAACTTTTGATGTCAGAGGAATATTCTTGTGTGAGTGAAGAATTTAAGCAAGCATAAGCTTAATTTTTAAAAACAGTTGCAATTATAATTGTTAGGATTAAACAGCATATTAAACCAGATGCCCCAGTTTACAAGTATATTGTACGTTTAACTATGTCACAATTCGTTAAATTCATTCATACAAGTGAGGATAAATATATGGAAGCAAAAATTTATCAAGGCACTGCAGTTGGTGCTTTAGCTGCAAAAGGTTTGGAGAACCTGATACTTTAATGACCTTGAAAACTTTCCATTTCGCTCGTGTAGCATCTATGAACATTACTCAAGGTGAAACTCATATTAATGAAATTATTAATGCTAATCTAAAAGTCAGTACTTCAATTGTAACAACTCATTTAGAAGATGATACAGATCCTGAATTTAGACGTAATGAAAGCCACTATCATTTCCTTTAACAGTGTGTGTTCAAAAATTATATCATCATTTTCCATTTAATAGATACTTTTTATAGAAAGTTAAGCTCCTATAAGAGTATGGTATACATGTATATAAGAATACCGCAACAATATGAAAAAAATTAAAATGTACAAAAAATTTTTAGAAAATTTAAGGTTATTCTACATACGAATATACACTTATTTTTATTTGGTATTTTTCTATATCTCCTCTCATTAAGAGGAGGCCGTATAGCTCTGTCCTTGTCTAATCTAAATTTTCGTTATTATTAATAAATCATATATTGTCATACAAAAGTAAGGGTATAGCCCAATAGATTTTAGAAAGAGCAATCGATCCAATTCTATCAAAAAATATAAAATTTTCATTAGTTTTCGACTGAGGTCAGAGCTATACGGCCGCCTCTTAAGCAAATATCGGAAAAATAAAAAAAAACCCTTTTTTTAAACAAAAATCGCAAAATCTCGGTCAATTTTGAGCCTAGAAAAAATACTAATATATAAATTCCAAGTTAAGCAAAATATCTTTAAAACTAGCCGTGTAAAATTTTTCTACCATCATTTTCCGAAAAAAGATTCAAATTTAAACACAGGAAATAAAATGAATTTTTTTTTTCTATTTTCAAGTCGTAATACTTCTCAGACCAATACTCAAAATTAAATTGCCAATACACCATTAAAAATTCCTTACAAATACGTTTAAAATGAGTGGTCGTAAAGTTCTGTACAACCTTTATTTGTTGAGATACATAATTTTTTAATTAGTACCTTCGTTTTCAAGGTTGGCTCTTGTTTATTGGACCCCACTGTATAAGCATACACATATGTGCATACACAAACACATATACTCGTTGATATTAACATAAACACATAAACATACACATATACACATGAGTACACACATGCATCAATATTCAAATAAAAACATAAACATACACATCCACGTATAAACATATACATATGCACATTAATGCTCATATACACATAAACATACACATATACACATGAACATATGCATAAACATACACAAAAACCTATATATATACACGTGAAAATTCACACATACACATAATAATTTACATATACACATGAACATACACGTGCACATATATATATATATATATATATATATATATATATATATATATATATATATATAAACATACACATATTACATAGAGATACACGTGGACATACAGGTATACACAAGTAAACACATTTACAGATAAACATACACATATACACTTAAACATAAACATATGGACATAAACATACACATATACACGTAAACATACACATCCCACATAGCATGGAAGCTTCCTGGAAGCTTTCGTGCTATAAGGGTATATAGCATGGAAGCTATCTGAAAGCTTCCATGCTATGTGGGATATAAACATGAACATACACATATGTGCATAAACATACACAAATACACCTAAATGTACACATATAAACATGAACATACACATATAGACATAAACTTACACATATGTACATAAACACACATGCACATGAACATACACATTTACACATGAAAACACACATATACACATAAACATACACATATATATAAGCATACACATATGTGTATAAACATACAGGTATACACATAAACATATACAAATACATATAAACATACACGTATATACATTTTAACATACACATATGCACATAAACATACACATATACATATTAATATTTACATAAACACATAAAGATACACATATTCACATAATCATACACGTATACATATAAACATGCACATATACATATAAACATGCACATATACACATAAACATTTACATACGTAGAACCATACGCATATACACATAAAAATACACATATGTACATAAATATTCAAATATAAACATAAACATACGCATATACGCATAAGCAAATATATATATATATATATATATATATATATATATATATATATATCTATATGTACATAAATGCCGACATACACATAAACATGTACATAAATGCCGACATACACATAAACATATACATATACACATAAGCAAAGACATATACACATAAACACACGCATACACATACACTAATATACATGAAAACATAGACATACACATAAGCATACACTTATATACATGAACACATAGACATACACATAAGCATACACTTATATACATGAACACATAGACATACACATAAACATACACATAAACATACACATGAATATACACATCTATACACACATACACATAGACAAACACATATACACACGGACACATATACATATAAAGATACACATAAATATTCACATATACCCATAAACATACACATAAACATTCACATATACACTTATACACACATACGCATACAAAACATCTGTCTCCCCGTCTTTCCGGCTGCGTCTCTTTGTCTTTGTCTGTCTGTCTATGTCCCTCCGTCTTTGTTCCTTTGTCTCTATCTCTTCGTCTTTCTGTTCCCGCCTTTCCGTCTTTATTTCTCTGTCTTCATACCTAAATCTCTTCCACTCTGTCTTTCCGTCTTTATCTCTCTGTCATCATCTCTACGTGCCTTTGTCTTCGTCTTCACGTCTTTATCCCTTCGCCTTTAATTCTACGTTTTATCGTCTCAGTCTCTCCGTAACTCTGTATCCGTCTTGTCGTCTCCGTCTTTCCGTCTCCCCATCTCCATCTTTTCGTCTCCCTGTCGCCATCTCTCTATCTTTGTCTCTTTGCTTTCGTCTCTCCATTACCGCACCTCAATCTCCGTCTCTTCGTCTTCCTGTTCCCGTCTCTCCATCTTCGTCTTTTCGCCCCACTGTTCCCGCATCTCCATCTTTTGGCTCCCGTCTTTTTGTCTCCGTCCTGCCATCGTAGTCCTTTCGTCTCCGTACCTTCACCTCTTCGTTTCCGGCTCTCTGTCTCTTTATCTCCGACTTACCGTCTCCAACTCTCCATCTCCGACTCACCGTCTCCAACTCTCTATCTCCGACTCACCGTCTCTAACTCTCCATCTCCGACTCTCCGTCTCCGTCTTTTTGTAACCGTCTCTCCGTCTACGTCTCACCCTCTCTGTCTCTCTGTCCCCGTCTTTCCGTTTCTCTCTTTCTTTCTCCGTCTCTCCGTCTCTGTCTCTCCTTCTCCTCGTCCCTGCCTCTTCGTTCTTGACTCTTCGTCTTCGTTTATCCGTCTCTTTGTCCCTATCTCTGCGTCTCCTTCTCTTCGTTCCTATCTCTGCGTCTCCGTCTCTTTGTCTCCTGCTCTTTATGTCTTTACCTTCGTTTTTTCGGAGCCGTTTCTCTGGCTCTGCCTCTCCGTCTCTGTCTCTCCGTTTCTGTCTCTCATCTGTGTCTCTCTGCTTTTGTCTCTTTACGGTAATATAAAGTTCCAAAAAAGAATGTCGCCTTACAGACTTGAACTCAGCTGGCTATCCGTGGAAAAGAGATGCAAATACTTAATTTTATCGTTAGCTTACTCAACTATTTTCTCAGCGTGTCCGTCCTATCTTGCTCGAAGGTTTTCCAGAGTTAATGTTGACGTAAATGTGCGTTCCTCAGCACGCAGACCTCCCAGATTACTAGAATGCCCTCCGGTTCGTAAAAGTGCTCTACAAAATTCTTTTACTTTTATCTAGCTACTAAGCTCATTAATGAAGGCGCTTCTAATGATGATAATCCTGCAATTTTTGAGATAGGATCTGTTTAATTCTTTAAAAAGCACACTTTAGATCGTTTCATGCGTGAGGACTGTGAGGGGTGGCTGAGAGCTGTAGCAACGCAAGCCTGATGTCGAAGTCTCTAAATATATTACAGCAACTAGTAACTGCTTTACATACATAATTAAATGCATCTTATTGTTTTTGTTTATTTAAACACTATAGTTTAATAAAAATTTTAATGTATTATCAAAATTATAGATTCATTGGATAGTTTCAAAGATTATTGTTAACATCTGAATTAGTCTAGGCGCCCAGAGGGTTTCGTATGAAGTTACAGGTCCCACCAAGCAAGCAGGTGATTTATATGTATTTTGAGCTGCTGAATCCGAATTTGCAACTTGCTTTTCGCGCAAGTAGTCGAGTAATTTGTTATAAACAAATTAATTGTTTAAATGACTATAGTTTATGAACTACAATAGATGCAGTAATTTTCTCTGCAAAAACTTGTTCTTTAATAAAAAAAACAAAAAAAATTGTTTTTGTTGCGTTTTGATTCGATAATTAGAACCAGAGATATGGCAAATATATTGCAAAAAAACATAGAGACGTAGCGCTAGCGTGGAACGCCCTGGTAAAAAACCTTATAACTCGACTACTAATTGATATTTTTCAAAGTTCAATATGTGTTTGAAAAATGTCGAGGACTCAGCTTTAATGATAAATTGTTATCTGATACTTTCAAATGTTGATAAATAAGCTAGAATGATTTGAAGCAGAAAAAATTTTTAATTTTTCAGAATTGTTTTTGTTTATAACGAAATAATATAGGTTAGCGAACAAAATATTTCTATATTTTTGATATAGAATGATAGGAAATTTGATCTAATTTAAGAATCTGTCCGGTTTTTTAAATTTAAGTAAGTAGAACCTGAGATATCGCAAATTTAAGTTGTAGCGCCAGCTCCTTGCAGCACGACATATGTGTGCAATATAGCGATCGCTTTCCTTATTGAAAATTCTTTCATTAAAAGGTAAGTAATCTCATCCTTTTCTAATAAAATCACTTTTGACTCGACTTTATTTTATATACTTTGTCATAATATTAATGATGTATAATCTTCGAGCATATACTACTGGAGAAAGCCTCCGAGCTAATAACTACGTTACAAGGCGAAGAGACAAAAAGCTTCTATTTTGGTTCGTGCTATCTCTCTCTCACTTTCTTAGTGAGAAACAGACGCAGCCAATCAAATCAGGCGAGAGAGAGACAGCACGTACCAAAATAGAGGCTTTCTCTCTCTTTGCCTTGTAACGCTTTCTGCCATTTGAGGCTTCCTCCAGTAGTATATGCTCGAAGTGTATAATACATTTAAATGAAGTAGATTTAGGGTTTTAAATAATCATTGATTTTTCTACTATAATAGTAAACAATTTACTCAACTTATGGAGTATTTTTACATTTGTTTATTTTTTTGCAATTGCAAAAAGAACAACAATCGATTTTATTCAAAAAATTTGTTTTAACCTTCCAATTTATTAGAGTCATCTATTTTTAGCTGAATCCTTTTTTATTAAATTTTTATTTAATTTCCTAATATAGAGTTAAAATTAATTGTTTTACAAAAAAATGAAATTACTTACCTTATAATAAAAAAATTTTTAATAAGGAAAGTGATCGCCATATTGCACACATATGTCGTATTGCAAGGAGTTGGCGCTACAGCTTAAATTTGCGATATCTCAGGTTCTACTTACTTAAATTTGAAAAACCGGACAGATTCTTAAATTAGATCAAATTTCCTATCATTCTATATCAAAAATATAGAAATATTTTGTTCGCTAACCTATATTATTTCGTTATAAACAAAAACAATTCTGAAAAATTAAAAATTTTTTCTGCTTCAAATCATTCTAGCTTATTTATCAACATTTGAAAGTATCAGATAACAATTTATCATTAAAGATGAGACTCTGACATTTTTCAAACACATGTTGAACTTCAAAAAAAATTAATTAGTAGTCGAGTTATAAGGTTTTTTACCAGGGCATTCCGCGCTAGCGCTACGTCTCTATGTTTTTTTGCAATATATTTACCATATCTCTGGTTCTAATCATCGAATTGACATGCAACAAAAACGATTTTTTTTTGTTTTTTTATTAAAGAACAAGTTTTCGCAGAGAAAATCACTGCATCTATTGTAGTTCATAAACTATAGCTATTTAAACAATCAATTTGTTTATAACAAATTACTCGACCACTTGCGCTAAAAGCAAGTTGCAAATTCGGATTCAGCAGCTCAAAATACATACAAATCACTTACTTGCTTGGTGGGACCTCTAACTTCATACGAAACCCTCTGGGCTCCTAGACTAAATAGCATTAAACTACGTCATTACTAAATTATAATTAATATACATCAATAACTATTGTTGTAAAACTTTCTGCATTATTTTGAAACCTGAGTTTATCTTAAGATTTATTATTGTTAATCATATATTTTATTCTCTTTTTGAGCCATACGGGGATCGACCCCATGAATAAATAAATTTATGTCTATGTCTTTGTCTCTGTTTCTCCATCTTTTTATAATTTTCAATTATATTTTTTGGTATTATTCGGTTTATTCAGATTACCTTTTTTATTACAACAGATCCTGGTTTAGACGTTACTTTCGATTATAATTTTAATTCTTTGTCGCTTAGCGCTAACATTAAAATCCGCGTTCTTCTAATTATACAGCGCTTACGATAGCAGTCGTGTATTTTTTATTACACAGTGGTTACAATAGCAGCCGCGTTTTTTCAATTGCATAGCGCTTACAACAGCAGCCGCATTTTTTTTAATTGCACATTGCTGGCAAGAGTAGCGATGTTTCTTTTCAAATTTTACAGTGTTTACTTTTGATAATGCTTCATAGAACTCATATTATAATTTAAGTACATAAGTAATATCAATTCTGAAACCTTCCTTAGCTTCACTTCATAATTTCTGATTTTTCTGTATTTAATGTTATATTAAAGTTTTAAATATGTTCGATTTTATCTTCTGATTTATTATTTTCAATTTTTGTCTTGAGATTTAATAATATTTCTTTGTAAACAATGTTTTTAGTGTAGGACATTTCATCTTTAACTTTTCTTGACTTTTCTGTTAATAATATTTCTAATTTTTTTTCATTCGTTGTACTTGAAAGTGCCACGCATAACTGTCCATAACTAAAAATTCGTGTTGGTAAATACACTCCTACTTTTTTAAATGATTGTCCTTGTGACTTATTAATAATCATTGCATGATTAAGTTTTACAGAAAATTATTTTCTGGTCATCTGAAATGGCAATTCATCATTTGCTGATAGGTCATACTTAGTAAAAATACAGTTCTCCTTTTTTTACTTCCTGTTAATATTAGTGCAATAATAGTATCTTTTTTTGCAATTACTAATCGGATTCTGTTAGAAAGTCCTTTATTCAAATTAACATTTTTTAAGAGCATCACTATAGCTCCCTTTTTTAATTGTAATTAAAGTGGAGGTAAAACGTTGGGCGTTTAAGAATTTAAAAACTTGGGTTATTTACTTTTTTTGCAGAGTCAATGCTCAAGTATTCTGTTACTGGTTCATTTATTTATATTTATTTTCTCATTTATTTCTATTATATCTACATATTTTGGTGTTAATATAATATTTTCGTAACAATCACAATTTCCATGATACAACCAAATAGTTAATTTCGTGAATTTTTAGACAAGTTATAATTATATTTAATGATTAGCTTTTACCTTTTCCACCTGGGCCGTCTATTTATATATATATATATATATATATACCTTTCAGTGCATTTTTCGCTTAATGAATTTATTACTGTATTAAAAATAATTCTTTAAGCATTTCTTAGAGTATCAATAATTAACCCAATATTATTAATATTATTTACTGAACTATATTCAATTTCGTTATTTTCGATATAGTATTCTAAAGTTGGTAAATTAAAGTTACTTGATTGGAATCCATTATTAGTTGAAATATCATCAATTATGCTTGATGCGTATTCTTCATATTTTTGTTCATGCATTTTAGAGGATGAAAATAGATTTTATATTTTCCATATTATTCTCGAGCATTAATTGGATCGTGAAATGTACAAATGCAACCGAATAATTGACAAAAAGCTTTTGAAAATTGAGATTTACATGATTCTTCTAAACATTTCTCCCATTCATTATCAATTTGAATTAAATTTCTTATTAATGAATGAGATTAATGAAAAAATAATGATTTATGATGATTATTTCCTTCACATTCTACTTCGTGCATCATTTTATAAGTTGCTGTGTAAGGATTATTCCTTCTAATTATAATATCTTATGTATTCAATAATTTGACAGAACAATTCAAATCTTTTTTTATGCGGTATGTATTTGCTTCTTTGTTATCGAATATGTATGATTATCTATATTTTCTTGATTTATTTTTATTTGGATTAAATATATAAGAATTATCGTATATTTGTCGACAAATACGTATAACTTGAGGACCTTTATGAAATAATTTATCAAATATTGCACCAAAACATGATTATATTATATGATTTTAGGCATTTTTTAGAATTATTACTTATTATAAAATTTCATGCAAGCAATTTCTTTATCTCTTCAGAATATTCTAGGTCTTCTTTTAATTTTATGTTCCCTTGATTACAACATGATGTAAATCTCTTATTTCTTGACATTTTAAATGCAAAATGTCTAACACCACAGAAATCACAAATAAAATTGAAATCACCAACATTATTTTCTATAATATAATATTCATTGTTATTGTTCAATGCATCTTTTGCTACTTACTAGGAGAGTATCACATCTCCGGATCACGGATTTTGCTCTAACTTTGAGATAGGTTTTCAGATGTCAAAATATGGAAAAAGCCAGAGTTATAGACCCCAACGCTCAATATTTCTCTAGTTGCAGGCAATTAAAGAAAATCACTAAAAAAGTTACTAGATTTTTAAACGCTTATAATTCTTTAGCATTAATAGCTAGACGCTTGTAACTGTTTTTAAATGAAAGCTGCGTTCAAATCCTTTCAAAAAAGCACCTATAGCATATCAAAATATTATTTTTTCTCAAAGTTACAGCGTTATAAGAATTTGAGCTGAATTTCCTTTTAAAAATATTAATTAATGATAAATGTTAAAATGTAGTACAATTTTCATAACGCTGTAACTTTGGGAAAAAATAATATTTTGATATGCTATAGGTGCTTTTTCGAAAGGATTTGAACGTAGCTTTCATTTAAAAACAGTTACAAGCGTCTAGCTATTAATGCTAAAGAATTATAAGCGTTTAAAAATCTAGTAACTTTTTTAGTGATTTTCTTTAATTGCCTGCAATTAGAGAAATATTGAGCGTTGGGGTCTATAACTCTGGCTTTTTCCATATTTTGACATCTGAAAACCTATCTCAAAGTTAGAGCAAAATCCGTGATCCGAAGATGTGATACTCTCCTAGTTAGTAATAATTCATATTATTTCGATTTTGTTTTTTTTATAATACTTTTTAGTTTTTTCTAAAGTAATTAAATTATCATCTTTTTTTTAATTTATTTTTTTATGAAATTCATTAAAACGTTCCAATTTTTTTTTTTGTTATTCAAATAATATTTTTTATTTTTCCAAATATTATCTTTATTATATTCATAATATAATTTGTAATGAATGTGCCTATATAGTTGTGATTTTGTTAATATGCCTAATCCTTATTATTATTTTTCAAAGATTCTTGATTGCTTTCTATAATTTTATTTTAGTATGGAATTCGAATTTTTCGTTGCCGTATATTCAAAATTTTTTATTTTTCGATTGCAACTTTTGTAATTTAAAAAGATTTTTTAATATTATTTAATTTATTTTTAAATGTCAGAACTGATTTTTGTTCAATATCATTTTAAGATTCTTTAATGTTATTGTATTTAATTTTTTTACAATTACTTTCTGAAATATTTTCATTAGTATGTTTATAATTTCTTTTATTATTGTTTTGGTAAATTTTCTGTATATAAGTTTTTGATTCATGATTTCTTATTAAACATTCTGCATTATTCAATAAATGTCATTGTTGTTATGCCATCTTGTAACTTTTTATATTTAATATATATATTAAATTTTATAAAAAATGGGCATTTAAGAAAAATTTTTATCTTTTCATTTGTATCCAATTGATATTTTAATATTATCATTTGAAAAAATGACATAGAAACACAATTATAACTTCAATGAATTCATTGGCGTTTTTGAAAAATATTAAAGAAAATTTTCACTCAAATATATGAAAATTTGAAGTTTTCAAAAAACATTTTTAAGTGTTTGATAAGTAGTTATTAATTAGTATTTTAAAAATAACTAATCAGAATTTTTCATCATCTTTATAAATAATATTTAAAATTTTTATTTTAGGATTTTCTGTACTTTATCAGTAGTGTTTAAAATTTTTAAATTAAATAATTTAAATTCATAACTACATGATTATTTATTATTCTCATAAAATGAATTTGACCAAAGAAGAAAAATTAATTGTAATAGGTGAAGGTGAATACGCTGGGCTATTTAGTATGTTAAATGATAAACACATATATATCGTCGGCTCTGAGGAAGAGTAGCACCTGTAATTCCTCGCCGCGAAGACTAGCACTTTCCACGACTTTTTTGTGAAATGTGCTACTCTTCGTTAGAACCGACGATATATAGTCATTTTAATGATAAAACATCTGACCAAAATATTTTTAACGTTAAAAATTTTTTTTATATTTTTCATATTTTTGCTTTCTCATAGAGAAAGCATTGTATCAATAAAAAAATTATTTTTCTATTTTTTCACTAATTTGTGCATATTTGTACTCAGGGAGTCGGAAAAAGTTGTTTTTAGAAAATGTCTGTATGTGTGTATGTATTCATTTACCCAATTGGATCTCGAACACTACTCGATGGATATGCATCAAATTTTGCATGCAATTTATTTTTTGTCTAACTCGTGCGGAAAATATTTAAATTGGTTTTCTTAGCGTTATTTTAATTTCTGAGCCATCTAAAAAATTTTTTTTAATTTCGATTTTTTATTTTTCTTGGTATTTTTCGTAACCTACCTAATGAATCTTCTTAAAAATTTGCATAGAGATAATTTCTGATCCTCGAAAATAAGTTTCTGAATAAAATAAGTTTCTGAAAATTAATTTTCTTAGCGTAGGTTTAATTTTAAAGCATTTTGAAATTATTTAAAAAAATGTTTGTATTTAGTTAGTAAATTAGATCTAGTGATCTACTCGATGGATTTGCTTCCAGTTTTACATACAATTAATTTTTTTGTCTGACTGGGGAGAAGTTATTAAAAATTGGTTTTCTTAGCGTAGTTTCAATTTTAGAGCCATTTTAAAAATTTTTTAAAAATTTGGATTTCTCATTTTTTTGGTATTTTACGTGAACTAGTCGATGAATTTGCTTAAAAATTTACATGTAAATTATTTGCGACCGCTAAAATAAGAAAAAATTTGAGTATTTAGTTTCTTAGTTTTAATTTTAGAGCATTTTAACAATTTTTGCTTTCTCATAGAGAAAGCATTGTATCAATCAAAAAATTTTTTTCTATTTTTTCATTAATTTGTACATATTTAGACTCAGGGAGTCGAAAAAAGTGGTTTCCAGAAAATGTCTGTATGTCTATGTATGTGTGTGTGTGTGTGTGTGTATGATTTCAGTACGCCAATAATATCTCGAGAACTATTTAAAGGATTTGCTTCAAATTTTGCATGCAATTTAGTTTTTTGTCTAACTGGGGGGGAAACTATTGAAAATTGATCTTCTCAGCTTAGTTTTTTTTTAGAGCCATTTTAAGAATTTAAAAAAAATTTTGATTTTTCATTTTTTTGGTATTTTACCTAAACTACTCGAAGAATTTGCTTGAAAATTTCTATGGACATTATTTGCGAATGTTAAAAGAAGAAAAACTTTTACCAACTGATTTTCTTAACGCACTTTTAATTTTAGAGCATTTTAAACATTTTGAAAAAAAATTTTTTTTTTCATTTATTTTTTATTTTACGACAACCATTTGATAGATTTGCTCCTAAATTTGTATGTAAGTTATTCGCTACTGTTTTAAGAAAACAAGCTTTGAAACACTTATTTTCTTAGCGTAGTTTTAATTTTAGAGCATTTTGAAAATTTTGAAAAAAATCTCTATTTTTCATTTTTTTTTTTCTATTACACAAAAACCATTCGATAGATTTGCTCGAAAATTTTTATGGAAATCATTTGTAATGGCCTAAATAAAACAAGCTTTGAAAAACTTATTTTCTCAGTGCAGTTTTAATTTTAGAGCATTTTGAAAATTTTTAATAAAATTTTTCTAATTTTTTTTATATTTTACGTAAACTACTCGATTAAGGAGCTTTGAATTATGTATAGGAATTATTTATGATTGTCAAAATAAAATTAACTTTTAAAAACTAATTTTCTTCAATTTTCTTAGCGCACATTATTTTTAGAGCATTTTGAAAATTTCGAAAAAACTTTTTATTTTTAATTTCTTTTCTATTACACAAAAATCATTCGATAAACTTGCTCATTTTCATGCAAATCATTCACTATTATCTGAATAAATCAAGCTTTGGAAAACTTATTTTCTTAACGCAGTTTTAATTTTAGAGCATTTTGAAAATTTTGGAAAAAATGTTCATATTTCATTTTTTTTCTATTACACAAAAGCCATTCGATAGATTTGCTCAAAAATTTTCATACAAATTATTTATTATTGCCTAATTAAAGCAAGCTTGGAAAAACTTATTTTCTTAGCGCAGTTTTAATTTTAGAGCATTTTGAAAATTTTGGAAAAAATGTTCATATTTCATTTTTTTTCTATTACACAAAAGCCATTCGATAGATTTGCTCAAAAATTTTCATACAAATTATTTGTTATTGCCTAATTAAAGCAAGCTTGGAAAAACTTATTTTCTTAGCGCAGTTTTAATTTTAGAGCATTTTGAAAATTTTGGAAAAAATGTTCATATTTCATTTTTTTTCTATTACACAAGAGCCATTCGATAGATTTGCTCAAAAATTTTCATACAAATTATTTGTTATTGCCTAATTAAAGCAAGCTTGGAAAAACTTATTTTCTTAGCGCAGTTTTAATTTTAGAGCATTTTGTAAATTTTGAATAGAATTTTACTTATTTTTTGGTATTTTACGTAAACTACTCGATGAAGTAGCTTAAAATTATGTATAAAAATTATTTAGGATTGCCTAAATAAAATGAGCTTTTGAAAACTGGTTTTCTTAGCGTAGTTGTAACGTTAAAGCGTTTTGAAAATTTTAAAACAATGTTTATTTTTCAATTATTTGGTATTTTTTGTAAACTATTCGATGAAAATGTTCCAAAATTTGTATGCAAGTTATTGGTTATAGTGTTAAAAATACAAGCTTGGGAAAATTAATTTTATAAACGCATTTTTAATTTTAGAGCATCATAAAATCACATTATGCAAATGGCAAAAGTAAGAAAGAATAAAATTCATATAGTTTTCGTAGGTATTGAGATAGCCTTCAATACAGAGGATAGGGACATTTATATTAATATCGTATTTAAAAAAATAAAATCAAATTACTCTAACTCAATGTGCTCTATGAGAAAGCATCGCACCAAAGCACTTGGCAACGTTTTTTTTTAATTTTTAGTTTTCATTTTTTTTCTATTTTACGAAAACCATTTGATAAATTGGCTCCAAAATTTGTATGCAAGTTATTCGCTACTGTCTGAAAAAAAACAAGCTTTGGAAAACTAATTTTCTCAGCGCGGTTTTAGTTTTAGAACATTTTAAAAATTTTCAAAATAATTTTTATTTTTCATTTATTTTCTATTTTGCGTAAACCATACTATAAATTTTCTCCAAAAATTTGTATATAATCAATTCGCTATTGTCTGAAGAAAATGAACTTTTGAAAACTCATTTCCTTAGGGTGGTTACAATTGTCAAGAATTTTAAAGATTTAAAAAAAAATTTCGATTTTTCTTTTCTTATTTTTTTTTTTATTTTACGTAAAGTACTCGATAGATTTGTTCTGAAATTTGCAGGGAAATTATTTGCGACTGCCAAAAAAAGGGAAATTTTCAAAAATTAAATTTCTTAAAGTAGTTTTAATTCTAGAGCATTTTGAAAATTTGGAAAAAGAAATTTTGAAAAGAAAATATTTTTTTAATTAGAATATTTGATCTAGAAAATTAATCGATGGATTTGCTTCAAATTTTGCATACTATTTATTATTTTGTCCAGATGGCGGGAAGCTATTGAAAATTAGTTTTCATAGAGTAGTTTTTTTTATAGAGCCATTTTAAGGATTTTGAAAAAATTTTCGATTTTTCATTTTTTTGGTATTTTACGTAAATTACTTGATGAATTTGCTTTTAAATTTGTATGGGAATCATTTGCAACTGCCGAAAGAAGGATGACTTTTAAAAACCGATTTCCTTAGCATAGTTTTAATTTTAAACATTTAAAATTTTCTTAAAAAATTTTTATTTTTCATTTTTTTTCCATTTCACGTAAACTACTTGATAGATTTGCTCTAAAATTTGTATACAGATTATTTGCTACTTTCTTTATGAAACAAGCTTTTAAAAAATTATTTTCTTTGTGTAACTCTTTGATTACTTCTTTTGATTTTTAATTTAACGCTTTTACGTACTCTTTTCTTACTTCATCACTTTATCTCTGCCCTTCCCTGGTAGAAAATTAACCATACTTTCTGCTCTCTTTACTAACTAGTGCCCAGATATTTTAACATAATTTGGGCAGATATTTTACCATAATATATCAGAGTTCACTGTATTATGCCCAGAATCTGTTGAACAATAGTAAATAATAGACTTATAACCTCAAATTTACAAGTTTGAAAATTATTTAGACTCAGTGAATTTAGTTATGAGTATTTGTTTCAAAATTCTCTCAATAATCCTATTAAATTAATTATATAACTAAGAACAACTTTTAAAATGTATACCATGATATATTAAGAGGAGGTCACGTATCTCTGTCCTTTTCTAATCAAAGAAATGATTTTTACACAAAAACTAATAACTTTATCAAAAAATGAAGAGAAAGCCGCATCTTGTATCAAAAAAAGCAATATTTTCTTTGATGAGAAAAAATTAATTTTATTGCTTCGTTCTCCAGAAAACCTTGAAAAACCAAATTGTCCACCCTAACCTCTATGATTTAAGTTTTTCAAGGTTTTCTTGAAAACGAAGCAATAAAATTAATTCTTTCTCATCAGAGAAAATATTGCTTTTTTTATTACGAGATGCAGCTTTCTTTTCATTTTTTGCTAAAGTTATTAGTTTCTGTAAAAAACTCAATTCTTTGATTAGAAAAGGACAGAGATACGTGACCTCCTCTTAAGGACTAAAAAAAACCAGGACTTGATATCAGGACTGAGATAAAGCCTGGAAAAAAAATAAAATTTGAATGCCATAATAATTTTTTTTAGTTTAATATTAATTAAACTTTTTTTCACCTTATATATATATATATATATATATATATATTATATTAAATACAAGACTTCAGTCAGTGAATAATTTAAAACAATCTCATCTGATGATTGAAATCTTTTCCTTGATTTTGGAATCGAAGACTTCATTTTTTCTATTTTGATGGTTATTGCAAGCTTTTTCTGCCAATTTTCAACAAATTGACATCAAAATTTCTAGAGATCTTCAATTTATATATCTTTACAAAATGAAAGTCTTAGTTATTTAAAAAAAAAAAGAATTTAAAAGTTTGCTTCAGAAAAAGTTGAAAATATTGCAAAAAATAGATATTTTTGTGAATTTTATGTATGTAGTTAAGTACAATATTTACTTCAACTTATCTTATCGAAATTCCAGCATTATTATTTTGTTAACATATATAAATATAAGATTTCTGGAAATTTTGATGTCATTTTGTTGAAAATTGGCTGAGAAAGCTTTCGACAACCATCAAAATAAAAAATATTAAATTTTTTATTAATCAATAGGATTTTAAGCAACGGATAAGATTTTTTAAAATCATTAATGGACTATAGTCTTATATTTAATATATATATATATATATATATATATATATATATATATATATATATATATATATATATATATATATATATTCAAGGTAAAAAAAAAGTTTCATTACTTGATATTGTAAGAAAAAAATGTATCATTACATTCCTACGTAGCAATACCAGTGTAAACAAAATCTACGTTGGTTATTTCAGTGTAGGTTTAACTAAAACAAAGTTTTTATTCAAGTTATTCAATAAATATATTTGTTCTATTTTTCTTTATTAAAAAGTTTAAGGATTTGTCTTATATTATTTATTTAATAAAAATTTATTACAAATAATGTATGACATTTTCATGAAATTTATCATCTGAATTTTCTTCACATACCCATGCTAGTTAAACATTATTTATGCATCAATCTAATAGATATTTATAAAAATAATAAATGTTTGTGATCTCACAAAATCATTCAATTAACTTTAATTTGCAAAATTAATAATTTGTATAAACAATTTTTTCTTGTCTATTTTTCCTTATTATATCTTAAAATTTAATTGTAATTATTTAACTGAAAATTTTACAGTAATGTTTGATTAGGAATCATGTTTGCTTATAATATACAATTCGTTCATAACCTCAAATCAATTTTATTTCACTTTTAACAAAGTCTGGGCATATTCTGCGCAAAAACCGTCGTGAGTAAGTGGGGTTTTTGGGCAGAATATGTCAACAGAATCTGCCCACTGAACAGAAAATTTGAGATGTTCTGGGCAAATTACGCTTAATTTTCTACCAGGGTTCTATCTCAGATTAATCCTCATTTTTACCCTATTGTCATCCATCCTCGTCTCTCACTTTCTATTTTCTAATTATTCTCTTACATTCACTAATTTTTCTTGAATAAAAATTGTATTTTACATTGAAATCACTTTTAAAAAAATAAAATCAAATAGCTCAATTTAATGAGCTCTATAAGAAAGCATTGTGCCAAAGCACATAAAGCGTTTTTTTTTTATTTTTTTGAAACAGCAATCAAGCTAATTTTAGCAAAATATTATAGATGTTTTCAAATTATGCAGTAGATAATTACGCAGTTTTTCAAGTATAAGCTTTGCTAGGTTCGATTGTCGTCAATCAATAACGTGACGATATTTTTCTATGTAAAAGTCATGGCATTTATTAAAACATGGAATTTAGTTTCTAATTTTTGATAAATAAAAGATGATTAAACTATGTTAAAAATAATTATTCATCTAGTACAATAATGAATTCGCTGCCTGTGATAACCAACAATAAATTCATAGGAATAACAACTTTCATCATAAAAGCATACTTGTATATCCCAGAACAGCAATCAAGTTCACATTTTGCTAAAAATTTAACTTTGATGTGAATGCGAATCATTTTTTGTTAAAAGAAAGATTTAATGAAATTTTTTAAAATTATCTTAGAGGAATAATTTCCATTACAAGCAATAAGTAATTTTTTTAGCATAGTTTCATCACTGTTATTTTATCAGCAACTCGATCTCTCTACGCTAATATCAAAAATCTTTATTTTATACTGACACAAATAATTTTTTTTATAATCAAATTTTTTCATTCTCTCTCTCTCTCTCTCTCTCTCTCTCTCTCTCTCTCTCTCTCTCTCTCTCTCTCTCATTTTCAACTCATAATCGTCATTTCTCGCATACAAATTTTTAATAAAATTATTATAAGACAAGTAAAATTTCATTCTAATTCGGCACAACTAATAATACGCACACACATACCCGGCAAACATACGCATAATAAAACAATAAAATACAAATTTCTACTATTACTAAAATCTCAGTTGAAGGCAAATTCTCTTGTTCGGCCGGCTTTTATAGTTTTGTGAAAAAACCCTTTGCCGAGGCTAAAGTATCCTATTCTTCTTTTTCGGGCTTTTCCCGTATCGGCCTTATGTGCAGACTTCTTTTTTTTCTTCTTTTTTCTAAGGCGCTACACTTTTTATTTTTTTTCCCTTTTTTTTTATAAATTATCAAAGACTGAATTTTCCTATGATGATGCTACCACCCCCAAAAGTTATTGTTATTGAATTAATTTGATAAATTTTATAATTTAACGCTGGCCGGCGTAACACGCAAAATCGCAAAATTTAATCTATTTTTCCCTCTTATGGCGCTAATAATCATCGAACACAATAAAAAAAATAGTTCTCTTTTCTTGAAATTACACACACGGACACTACTCGTTATAATTGGCTCTTATAAAATAAAATAAAATGATCTTAAATTAACTTTAACAAAAACCACGACACTAATCTTTTTTTATGATACAAAATCTTTTTCTTTCTTAAAACAAAGGCTCTGATCCATTCGCTTGACAAAACGCCCGCTCTGTTCTGTTACTATCTACGCACTAGCTACAAGCACGCTTTCTTCGACAGGTAACGAAAATTTTGTTTAATTAATAACTAATCACGGTGCTTCATTCTGACGACCTATGTTCTTTGACTGCACGTAATTCTATGATTGGCTAATTCTTTTTTTCCGTTACGCGCTTTCAATTGTTATTAACTTTTTAATTACGTATTTAATTACTCATACACATTATTCATATTCAATTCGAATTAATTTTTTCGCTTTTGCTGCTTTAAAAAAGGTTTTGTATATAACAGCATTAAAAGCTTTTAGACTTTCGAAATTTATTGCAGCTTTTACGTTAAGCAAAAGTGATCTTAAAAAGTATTTTTCTGTCTTTTAATGAGCAACTAAGCACATTCTGGCTCCTTGCTCCAAAGTGGTTATAAATTATATAGTACTATCGTTGTTTGACACATTAATTTCATATCTACTGATCTTGTAATAAAAAGTTGTGCAGTTTGGTAGAACAACCCTTCTAATCAGTGAAGATTTTTTAATTTTCTTACTTTCTGTCCATATTTGGTTTGTCTGATTAAAACGATAATATTTCCGTCTATCGAAATGTAAATAATCATGAGCCTCTATATTACTTTTATTAAGTTCAAACTTCATAATAAGTGTTATATCAATATTTTGATTAATATTCCTGTTTTTAGATCTTTATTTGAATACACATATTGCTCATTTTTACTATAGTCAATAATCTACCAATTGTATGTCGTACAAATTTTATATTTATTATTTTATATTTACCATAATGTTACAATTTAACAAATTTCACATACGTTTCTCCAATGATTTATTGTAAATGAGATATTATAAATTTTCTCTTACATTATTTCAGAATATAAATTGTGCATGGTTTCATAATAATTACGTTTATTCCAACATATACGTAATTTATAATATTAGTCTTCGAATAAATCAAACATCAAATAAAAAACGTGATTTTCTTTGTACATAATTTACAGTGTTTATAAAAATTTTTTCATACCATCTTTGCCGAAAATGCGATCTTCGTCCCTGCGTGTCTTTGCCGAAACGCCGATTTCCTTACTTGCTATCTAAATGGCGCGCACGCAGGGATGGAAGAGAATCAAAGCCCGTGTGTGTGTTTTTGAGTGTCATATACAGTGAGTGTGAGTGAACACGTATGAGAACGTAGTCAATGCGAAAGAGAACAACAGTCTTTCTCTTTCGCATTAACTATACACTTTCCGACAAGTATATCTATTACAACTAGCCACAGCGGGTAATGAGTGTATTAAAAAGTGAGAAAGAGAGAAGAAATGCGTGGTCGCGACATTGTAAGGTATATAGCACGCCGTCGTATAAATGTGTACACACACGTTTTATCATTCGTTCGTTTTCTTTGCTTCGGGCTTTTTAACATTCGTCAATCCACAAGTGACATTTAGGAGCGAGGTATTTTTCAATAGTCTAAATTAAAGTAAAAAGAATGGAAATAGAAAGCATATGGCCGATACACATGGTGATTTTATAAAACAATGTATAGATCAAGGCAAAGTTAGAGTACATGGATTGCAACCAAAGAGAATTTAGCAGATATAATGAGATATACACACAGTCGTTTTCTAGAAACCACTTTTTCCGACTCCTTGAGTCCAAATATGTACAAATTAATGACAAGAAAGAAAATTTTTTTTTTATCGATACAATGCTTTTTCTATGAGGAAGAAAAAAAAATTTCGTGAATGAAAAAATTAATTTATCACTATGATGGTGCTCCGACACAATTCAAAAACAAGTAAAAATAGATTATTGCATATGGGTGATTCTATTCTAACGGGTAATCACATGTAATTTAATAAACTATCAATACAAGGTTCAAATATTATTAACCACAAATTTTTCATATACTTTCAGGTTGTAACTTTATGATCCGTTGACTTTTCAATCGCTAATTTCAATGTAGCTTTTGTAGGGACCCTTAGAAAGTATAAAAAGTAATCTTCCTTGTCTGTAATCATATATAAAATTTTTTTCAAACGTTGTAGAGATACAAGATAGATGAATTAATATTTCTGAAAGATCAAAAAATATTTTTTTCCATCCGTACATACATTTCAGCAGAATGGTTGAAAAAAAAAACATTTTCTTTGACCCTCTGTTATTATAAAAAAAATGTATATTTTTTCATAGATAAAAAGCAATAATAATAAAAAATGTTATATTTGAATCTTATGAAAATATGTGCTATTCCTATCACATAGAAATATTGTTATTATATGTTTATTTCGCTAAAAAATTGCTTTGTTGATCATAGAATACATTTTTGTTTACGTGTAAACATCATTTCACTTATGAAAGCTAAGTTACCTTTTCTACGATAATTCCCCTGGCTCTGAACATTTAACTGTCACAGATGATATAAGCGCATATTCAAATACGTAATAGACGTTTAAGAAAGTAGTAATGTACAACTAAAAAAGTTTGTAAAGCAGTGAATGTTGGAGACCGATTACTCGGTAAAAATTCCATTCAAATTATCAGGTAATCTCCCCTGGCATATAATTCTCCTGACTTTTTTGAGTTGCACTCACAAAATTCTAATTGAATAATAAAGTCAACAATTTTATTCATGAATTTCATACCATGAAGTGTTAAATTATTTGTACACTTAAAATTTAATACATATTATACTGCTTATAATTTTTATATATTCAAAATTGAATATATATATATATATATATATATATATATATATATATATATATATATATGAGCCGTTTCACGTTAACTCGCACGGTCAAGAAATGATGATCGCTAAGAATCTGAAAATAAGTTTCATTTGATACCCAAGACATAGAAAAAAAATTGTAGAGGTCTAAGTCAAAAGGGTCGAAAGCTAAAACTCATGGAATAATTCAAATTTTCGAAATTTTTTGTTAAATAAATTATTCAATGAATTTTTTTATGGAAAAATATCAACTTCTGCTAAAAACTTAATAGGATACTTTTTGTTGAAAATTACATATAGAAAACACCTGAATTTTTGCAAATCACAACATGTAGTTATTTGAGTTTATCTGATTCCTAGACTTTCAGCAACTTTTATTTTTTAAACGTGCGAGTTGACATGAACGCTCCATATACGTATATATATATATATATATATATATATATATATATAAATATATATATTTATATATGTGTATCTATATATGTATATATATATATGTTTATACGCATATATAATATATATGTATACACACATATATATATATATATATATATATTTATATATAATTATACAAAATTTTTATTTAATTAAATTTAAAAAAATTTTTTCTCAGGACTTTATAGTCATTTACAGTAATAATCTACATGTTCATAGTTTTGGAGTAATTAAAAAAATTTCTGTGGTCGAAAATAAAAAATCGACTCTGACAAATCGAAAGGAAATTTTCTAACGAACAATTCTGTCAAAGGTATTTTTCGCTATCTTTTATGGTATTGTCTACAGATTGGAATGATCACTTTTCTCTCGGATTTCGCCACTGTGCGGTGTTGGGGTGGACTACAGATATTTCTTTCACTTTGAATGCTAGTAAAACAAAGGCGATCGTCTTTGGTAGTAATCATTTTATTAAAAATTTTCATACTGATGAGGCAAGGACGATCGACCCGGGGAGTGGTGTCGATATTCCTTTTTCCGACTCCGTTACGAGCTATGGTGTTGCACTCGACTCTATACCGTCATGGGAACCGCACATCAATATGATGACTAAAAAATTCAACGAAGTAATGTATAGTTTGCAGTTTTTCCGTGAGTATACCACTGAGGCTCTGCGTAAACAACTCGCAAACGCTCTGCTATTCCCGCATTTTGATTACTGCTCGGTTGTTTTGCTCGATGTTTTACAGGAGCTACGTAGACGACAGCAGACGATGCAGAAGTCATGTGTAAGATATGTTTCAGGTGTAAGGATGGGTTATCATATCTTGCCCCATAGACGTGCTTTGGGTTAACTGCGTACTGATTCGAGGAGACAGTATTTTATGGCTATACTTTTGTACAAAATCGTACGTATGAATACTCCCGGATATCTAGTGGGTCTCTTTACTAGATATATACCCAGAGCGACTGCTAGGGGTAAGATTAAAGATCTTGTGGCGCCCTTCATGCGCACTGAGACTAGGAGGAATTCCTTTTAAGTTCAAGGTGCGCATTCTCGAAACTCTCTGCCTGCTGATATTAAACATCTTATATTACTCAGCAAGTTCAAAACCGCTCTGAGGAGGTATTTACTCGACCTAGATTAACCAATTTTATTTTTTTTGGACCATATCATATGTTTTAATTTATTTATTTATGTAACGCCCCTTTTTTTTAATTTAAGATATAAGAGTATTTATTGGCATGAGTGTAGAGTGAGTATTTACAGAATGAGTGAACTTATCTTCAATCAGCAGGACTTACATATTATTGTATTTTAATATACTTTTTTGTAATCTTGACTGTGCTCCTCACACGCTTGATTTTAATGTAATTCATTTTGATTGATTGATTTTCAGTATATTTTAATCTATATTGATTGCGTATATTAATTATTGTTGGTTTTTTATCTGTGATATTACTTTTAAGAGCAGGCCGGATTCGCTGTCCTTGTCTAATTGGCATTTTTGTTATTTACTCAAGTATTAATCGGTGTATCTGCAAATTGAAGGTTAAGCGCAATAGATATTATTATTACAAATATTTATGCACAAGAAAAAAAAATCTATCGCTTTGTTTTTGAGAAAAGTAAGGAACGCCGAAGTAAAAGATTATGTTTATAATATTTTCGCGTTCCTTACTTTTCTCAAAAACAAATCGGTAGATTTTTTTTTTCTTATGCATAGATATTCATAATAATAATATCTATTGCGATCAACCTTTATTTTGAAGATACACCGATTAATACTTGAGTAAATAACAAACAACTCAATTGTTACTCGGTCGGTATCAGGTTCTACTCCGGCCTGCTGTTAATTTATTTTATTGACTTACTAATATAATATAGTATTATTATTTCTATTATCTCCTAAGACTGTGATATCACACTGTGCAATTCTATTTTTACCGTGCAATATTATTTATATTTTTAAGGTTGGTTTAATTTAATTGTGTTTACACGCTTCCTCTTATTTACATATAATACAAAAATAAAAATATATCTATCTGTCTATCTATCTACATTGTTATCACGTGCAAAATTATGTTTTTTCTGTAAGTGAAAATTCCTTCCACATGTAACAGGCTTAGAAGAAACGAGCAATTGTTTATGAAAGTTAGTAACTTCGACTATTTTTTTTTCCTAATCTGAACCGTTTTCATTCAATTTATTTTCTGGATCTGCATTTGAAAATGCTTTACTTTTTACTTAATGATTTCTAACAAAAATTTACTGTTTTTTTAACTGACTTCAAAAAAGGAGGAGATTCTATATTCGATTGGATTTTTTTTAATGTTTATGTTTGTTATCTTGAAACTCCGTCATTTCTGAACCAATCTTAAAAAACCTTTTTTTATCTGATAGAGAATGTCTTCAGAAAGGTCCCATACGTGTCTTATAAGTACTGGGCTAATACTGAGTTTGTACGAGCAAATTATTTAGAAAAAAAAAAAATTCTTAAAAAAAAAATCACTATATCTATGCATAACTCTCAAAGAGATTGCTCGTTTTGTATGAAAATTATTTTTTATATGAAGCAGGGTGTGCCAAAAAAAATATTTGATAAATATTTTAAAAATATTTTAGAAAGTAAACAAGGAGAGCCATGGATACCTAATAAAACGTTAAAAAATATTAAGAAAACTATTTATAAAAATATTAATTATCATATTTTTTTTAGATGTGAGGTAATTCTTTCAGGCTAACGTTAAATATTTGATTAGTAGGTCTACTTTTATTTGTTCTTTTAGTGAGGAACTTCACTGAAAAGTAGAAAATGAAAACATTGCACTAAAAAATAAAAAATAATATATTATCCTTAGAAATTATACGCATACTACGTCTCTAACATATGTAACGAACATATAGACAATCTCATTATTTGCAAGAGCACAAACAAATTATTTTTCTATGAGGCTGCTTACGAAGAAATTAGCTAATAGGTAAGGCAATATATACATAAAAATATTAGAATTTTTGGAGTCGGTGCAAGCCTGAAAAAATTGCCACAAATCTAAAAAAAATATGATACAAAATATTTTTATAAAGAGATTTCTTAATATTTTTAGCGTTTTATCAGGTATCTGTAGCTTCTTTTGTTAACTTCCAAAATTTTTTTTAAGATTTAAAGCTATTTTTTTAGGCTGGCGCCGACTCTAAAAATTCTAATATTTTTATGTATACATTGTCTTACCGATTAGCTAATTTCTTTGTAAGCAGACCAATAAAAAGATAATTCGTTTGTGCTCTTGCAAATAATTAAATAGTCTATATGTTCACTACACGTGTGTTAGATGCATAGTATGCGTATAAAATCTAAAGATGATATATTATTTGCTATTTTATAGTGCAATGTTTTTGAAGTCGGTTGTTTTTTAAAAAGCGAATCCGAATTGGAATCGTCTATTTACCAGTATTCGTCCACGTATTGGACTAGTGATCCTAGTTTAAGTTAAATAAAATTAAAATTAAAAATTTTTTCCCATTTTTTGAAGAGCTTGGTGGCGTAGTGGCTAAGCACGGTAGGTCTTAAAAATTTTAAATCTCGTTGAATACCATCCGGAAAATTCTTTCGGGATATTATTCTAGGAGGTATTTAAAGCAAAGAAATACATAGACGATTTTATGTCCGAAGTAGGTTATATGAGGAACTATAACTTATTAGTTAAAAATATTAATTTTTTCTTAATACTTTTAAAATTTGATTTCAGTTCTGTTGATTTTTTCTTTTGTTTTTTAGATTAACATTTTGTAATGAGTATAGCTGCTGTCAAAGCGTGAGTAATTTTTTTTCACTAACCTACGTTCAATATGATTGCTCTTTGACATATTGAACGAAACATATTAGGATCGGTGATGCCATATTGATTTCTCCTTAGACATATCGAGTCTCAAGTATATAAAGAGCATGCTCAATTTGTATTGGCGTCGCATATATCTCAGGAGGACATATAAATCTTGTAAAAAGTCAAAGAGCGCGTCTGAGACATATGCGATGCCAATACAAATTTAGCATGCTCTTTATATACTGACACGAATACGCCCTACGAGGACATGAACGTTTGTACATTTAGTTAGATATGAACCTAGGCATGTTTGTAGTTTGTTATATCAATCATATGAAATAGTGCTATGATATTTATACACTAATTAGCATATTAATATAACATTACAAAAATAACTTTAAAAATTGTTATAACTTTGAAAATAAATTAATTTGATGAACATTTCTAAAAGCAAAAATAAATTTTATATTTACTGCAATATAAACCCTGATAGAAAAATCACCATAATGTCATCGTGATATGGTTAATTACCATGTGAAAACACCATATAATGACGAGATTATGGTGAATTTTCTACGAGAGAACACTTAAAATTAATAAATTCTTAAAATGGCAAAAAATTTTTAAAAAATTCAATTTAAGACAAAAAGAAAATTTGAGGTTCCAAGATTTCAAGATTTGAATTTCTTCACTCTAAACATCTCCTAGAATAATATCCTGCAAGAATTTGTCAGGTGGTATTCAACGTGATTTAAAATTTTCAAAACCCATAGCGTAAGGTTCGCGACTCGTATTCTCGTTAATACGAGATCTATTCCCCGTCTGGTTGCTTTTTCACTGACTTGGCCGTGAGTTGACACCACGTTAAACAATACATCAGTTGTATTGTCTTATATGTATGTTTGATGTGTGAAATCCAGGTATTTATGGGGCTTACCCTGTGGAGAAAAAGAAATGAATAAATAAATAAATTTTTAAAATAGCTCTAAAATTAAAACGATACTGAAAAAAACCAATTTACAACAGCCTCCCCGCAAGTTAGACAAAAAAAATAAATTGTATGAAAAATTTGAAGCAAATCCATCGATTAGTTTTCGAGATCTAATTAGCTAACTAAATACACACACATACACACGCATGCACGCACGCACACACACGCATACAGACATTTTCTGAAAACCACTTATTTTCACTCCCTGAGTCCAAATATGTAAAAATTAATAAAAAATTGAAAAATTTTTTTTCATCCATACAATACTTTCTCTATGGAAAAGTAATTAAGACAAAAAATGATTTCTAAAAAAAATGCATTGTTTGTTCTTTATAAAAAGTGCAATAGCACTTTTGTTTTTCTGCAGAAAAGTTTAAATTGAAGGAGCATTTTTTAACCTCTTTTAATCGGCGATTTTTTTATAAAATTATGCAATCATGATTCTATTGTTTCTTTTTGGCGTTAAAAAGTTAAATCTTTTATTTTTATCAAAGGGTCTAGGCGATGACGGTGAAAAATGCAGCTGGCGCTTTTAAAATCCTAAGCGCATCCTCATGTAGTACATGAAAAAATATGACTTTGGTGAACATTTCAGCCCTCTAAACTCTCACATAATCTCAAAACATAAAAAAAACGTGTTTTTCGGTTTTTTATCGATATCTCGGCGTCTAAGCATCGTAGAAACTTTTTTCTTTATTTCGTTGGTTTTCTTATGACCTACAACATACTATTTTTTGTTTTTATTTTCGGCGCGAAATCGAAACTGTTTTGGGCGTTTGAAAGTTTAAAAATGTAATTAAAAGAAAAATAGAGCAACGGCAGGACAGAAAAAATTATAAGTTATATATTTTATAAAAAACATCCATGAATTTTTTTAGATTCTTAAAAGAGGTGGAACAAAGTCAAAATCACAAAAAACCTTGTTTTTCGACCTCTTTCAATATTTTACCCAGTCTTGAAGCAGTATACTATGGGAAATTCTATTATCAATCTTCAATCGTCTAGAAATTATGTGTATATATATACACACATAATTTTATATGGGATATTTCACGCCAACTGAGAGAGCAAAAAAATAAAAATCGCTGAAATTCTAAAAATATATTCTTTCTGTTACCCAAAATATTTCAAAAAATTCTCAATGATCTAGATTGAGAGGATCAAGAGCTATAGATCCTCGAAATTTAAAAATTTTTCAAAATTTTTGGAAAAGTCCCAACTTAATGATTTTTTTTCTGAAAATCCTAATGTTTTAGAGAGAAATTCATAAGAATACTTCTTATTGTAAATGAAGAGTAGAGTTAGTATGATTCTTTACAGACCTGAATTTTGAATTTTTCTATTGGTTCTTACATGTATTACATGGTAATTGAAATTACTCATTATTTGCCACTTCAGAAATTGCTTTTCGAGGGCTTATTTTCTTCTATTTTTTTATTAACTTCAAAATAAATTTTTGATTGTGTAAGAAAGAGCCACCAATAAGAAGTTATGATAGATTGAAATATATATTTTCATGTATGATTTATTTTTTATATTGAATATTAATATATATTTTCATGTATGATTTATTTTTCATATTGAAAAATAGTCTTTAAAAAATATAGCTTTTAAAAGGTCAAAAAAATGAGTTTTTTTCAGCTATTTTTCATTCTTTTTCAAAACTCTGCCAAGATTCGAGTTTTTGACATATTTTAATTTAACAGACAGCATTTTGTAGCTTATATAAAGAGCTTTAAGAATTGATTTGCTCAACAAAATTCCATAAATTAGAAGTCAGCTACATAACTTTGAACTGCAGATGAAATTTCGCTATTTTACGTACCTTTGAATGATCGTAGCGTCTTCCCCTCTCAACTTTTGATGATTCTGCAAAATGGATTCGATAGCTCTTATAAAAAAATATTTTTTTTTCTGGTACATTGAATTTGGTTGAAAATTGTCCGAGATATGAGATGTTAAAGTTAGTGAATTTAGCAAAAATCGCATTTTTAGTGATTTTCAAGTATCTGTTTCTCGTATCTAGCCAAATATTTTTTGATGTACAACACCTCGAAAGTTAGCTCATTTTAACTATTTTAGTCATGATTATCTGGCTGTTTTTAAAAGCTTCAAAGATTTGAAAATCAGTATTTTTTCGAAAATCGCTCGAAATTGTTGTTTACGAATGATTTTCAATTTTTTACTGCTAGCTACTTTAAAATGCTCCAAAATTAAAACAACGCTAAGGAAATCGATTTTCAGAAGTTTATTTTATTTCGAGTATCGAAAATTATCTCCATGCAAATTTTTAAGCAGATTCAACGAAAAGTTTACGAAAAATACCAAAAAAATGCAAAATTGAAATTTTTTTTCTTTTCCCTTTAAATGACTCTGAAATTAAAACTACGCTAAGAAAATCGATTCTCAATAGCTTCTTATCAAATTAAACAAAAAAATGAATTCCATGCAAAATTTGAAGCAGATCTATCAAATATTTTTCGAGATCTGATTGAAATTTTTTTTTTTACAAATTCAAAATGTTCTAAAATTAAGACTGCGCTGAGAAAATTAGTTTTTAAAGTTTTTTTTATTTTAGCAATCGAAACTAATTTCCATGAAAATTTTTAAGCAAATTCATTGAGTAGTTTACATAAAATATCAAAAAAAATGAAAAATCTCTAATTGAAAAAAATTTTTTTAATGTCTTTTTTACCAAAACTACACTAAGGAAACCAATTTTCAATAGCTTCCGCCAAAATTAAAAAAAAATAAATAAATTGCTTGGAAAATTTGAAGCAAATCCATCGATTACTTTTTCAGATCTAATTGACTAAATAAATACAAACATTTTTTTCAAAAATTTCTAAGTGCTTTAAAATTAAACTTGCGTTAAAAATATCAATTTTCGGAAATTTATTTTATTTCGAGGATCAAAAATTATCTCCATGCAAATTTTTAAGAAGATTCATTAAATAGTTTACAAAAAATACCAAAAAAATGAGAAATCGAAATTTTTTTTAAAAATGAATCTGAAATAAAAACTACGCTAAGAAAACCAATGCTCAATAGCTTCCTCCTAAGTTAGACAAGAAAATCAATTCTATGCAAAATTTGAAGCAAATCCATCGAACAGGTTTCGAGATCCAGTTGGCTTACTGAACATACATACACACACACACGCACACGTACACGCACACCTACACACGCACACACACACGCGCGCACGCACACACACATGCATACACACACATTTTCTAAAAAATCACTTTTTTCGACTTTCTGAGACCAAATATGTACAAATCAATGAAAGAATAGAAAATAATTCTCTTTGCCGATACAAAGCTTTCTTTATGAGAAAGCAAAAAGACAGATGACTTAACCGTAATTTGAGTTACGTTTATAAATTCAAACCAAACTTCAAAACTGTATTACGTGCTATAACCTTTTAGAATATATTACCGTTGTACTGGTGATATTTAGAATGAAAAATGCCATTTAAGATCTTTCACTAAAACAAATCCATTGATTAACCATTTTTTACTTTACGTGCCAAAAATGGTAAGACAATTAAAATCAGCCACCCCCAAAACCCTTACACACTGAATTTGAAATGAATTGGTTGAAAAATGCAGCAGTTATTCAACTTGATCATATATGATGCATCGCCAGTTGTGGCACGACTTTTTTTTTATCATATATGATACATTGCCAGTGAAAGGGTTGAATTAAGTGAAATCGGTGCTGATGAATTACATTTATTTGGAGTCAGAATCAAAAAATTTGAAAAAAATAAAAATATACATATATGCAATCATCACTATCTAAAATATGGAAAGTACTATCCATCTTTGCAAAAATATTGTAGTGATCCTTTTAAAAAACATGAATATAAAATTAATAAAAATTTATTTATTTTGAAATTTGAATTCTGTGAACTATTTAACAGTTTTAAAGACATTAAGTTGATTCCTGGAAAAAAGGTATGTAGAAACTGTCAAAATAGAGCTAAAGATAATATTAAAAAATCAAAACTTGCATGAAAGTTGCTGTGATCCATTTGAAAAACACAGAATGACTATAAGAGATAATTTAATTACATTAGATAAAAGGATGTCTGATGAATTATTACTTCTAACAAACTTTGTTTATGGTGAAAAAAAAGTTTGTAAAAGATGTTTTATGGAGATCGAAAATTCAGTTAGTAATTCAAAAAATCAAGAAAATTTTAATTGTAATGATCAAATTAATACCGATGATTCAGTCAAAGATGTAAGCAACAATACATAAGAAATTAAAAGCTATGACATACTTGAACAATCGAGTAGTTCACAGCATTCTGAATATGTTAACAACAGTCAAGAAAATAGGAACTCACACGAAATGTTCAAAATTATTGGTGTACCACCGTTAAAAATACAAAAATTAATAATGAAAAATTTACAAAAATGGCAATTAGTACTTTACAAATGACTGTAAATAAAGTGACTGATTTAATTACAAAAACTTATAATATTCAAATGCCAAAATTTACAAATTTGGCTGAAATGAATATGGACTCAATATCTTTACATTCTTTTATTGAAGATCTTGGATTAAAATATAATCAAGAAGTAAAAATCGATCATGAAATTAAATTGTTGACTATAGTACCCAATCATTGGACACTTGAAACTACTTCCCAATATTTTAACTGTTCCCGCTATATGTATACTCGACGGTAACATATTGAATGATAATTCTTTTTCCCACATTTAAAAATTAACCAATAAAATGAGCGGACTAACGAAATCATCCAGTAATATCGCGTTATTTCAAAATCACAAAAAAAGAACTATCATAGAATATGTTTCCGTTGACTGTACAATCAAGCTCGTAGAATGAGAAAAAATAAAGGTAATATTGAAGTGAAACTTCTTTAACGACGGTATGCACTTCCCATAAGAGACGTATAAAAAAAATTATACGGGAGTGAATTGATTTCATGACGGTACATGCAACGGAACTAATGAAACGGAAATGTATGTATGGGTGATTCTATTCGAACGGGTCAAATTCAAATTTTGAAATAATAGAAAATAAAGGTGTTCATTTTAAAAATTTTACTAAGGTTTTTTTATGGTTATATCTAATAGAACAATATCCCAAAGTAGCGAAGCTGTCTATAGGTTATTTTCAGAAAAACTGATAGATAAAAAATATACTGATGCAGAGGAATTACTTTTATTCCAGGGGAATTCCTTTTTTTATTACCATCACTTGATATATTATTTTCTAATACTATTAATGTCGAACAAAGATTCTAAACTATCTGAAATACTTTAGAATTAGCGATCACCATATATGGATGAATTTTTAAAAATAAAAAACGACGAGTTACAGCAAAAATATGTATTTTTAAACATTATTAGAAGAAAGTTGAAGAACAAATATATCCATACTTGAGAAAGTTTGCTTTTTCAAAATATATGATAACATTATTTTTGTGTTTGGGAGTGGAGTTAGGTGTACTTGATGATAAAGGATTAGTAGGAAGTTCGCCACGTCCACGTGTAAAAACCATTTTATTACCAATACAATCTAAAATAATATATTATCAATTTATAGATTTTCCAATTCAGATTTTTCAAAGACTTTCATTTAAATTCAAATAATTATATACTTACTTTGATATCATCGTCTAACCCTTCATCAAGGCTAATGACAAACTGATATTTTTATTTTCTGAATACTACGATGTAACCTTTGATTTCGCTTTATTTATTTGTAGTATATACGTAGTATATAATGTAGTATGTAAATATGACTACAGTGATTGTTTACAAAAAGATTTGAGAATGTGCTTATTCGGAAATTCTCCGCAAATATATATATGGGACGTTTCATGTCAACTCGACTGACAAAAAAATAGAATTTGCTGAAAATCCGTGAAGAGGTTCCATTTGATACCCAAAATATACAAATTTTTAGAGGCATAGGTCAAAGGGATTACGAGTAATAAGTAATAGAATATTGTAATTTTTCAAATTTTTTTGTTAAATTACCAACTTAATTATTTTTTTCCTCAGAAACTAAGGATTTTAGAGATTCACTTACGAATATATTTATTGTTGCAAATGATGAGTAGAATCTACACAAATTTTTTTAAATCTCAGAATTGCTGTCTTCTGATTGGTTCATTTTGTACTTTCATGTAATTTTGAATTTCTGATGTTCGACCAGGTTGATTTCACTCAGGTTGCACTATATTATGTCTTTTCATAATATCTTGAAGTGAGCTTTGTCTCATCTTAGGCATAGAACTGAGAAAAGAGCTATAGAACTTTGAATATTAAAAAATAAAATAGAATTTTCAATTTAAAACATATATACTGTGGATTTGGTTCTTCTATTATAGATAATGCAATATACGAACAAATGATTTTTAAATATCTTAAAAGAGATCTTTTTTTAATAATTTAAGTATTAATTTAGAATCTGAATTGAAATATCAACTTTTCATTATTTAGACATCCTCAAAATACACTCACAACCAAAACATATTTATGTACTTCAATAAATTGTTATTATGATTTTAAATATTTAAAATAAGATGAGTTTATAAATATATAATACATATGTATTGAAAAATTATTTAAATACGTATTATACATTTAGGAATGATTATTTACATAATAGTTTTATGTAATCCAATAAATTAAGATTTTTATAAATATTAGATATTAAAATATTCAGAACCTTTTTCTTATTTGATTTCGATAACTATAAATTCTAATAATTGATTAAAATAATATTACAGAATTATATCACCGTTAAATTGAAAATTAGAAATGTGTTATAAGTAGAAAATGATTTTAATATTTACATGTTATGTCCCATTATATCTGCAATGTTACATAAAATGAAAGTTTATATGTACATATGTTATATACAAATTTCTTAACTTTAAACATTGACATAAAATATTTACCCATGGGCCTGGCAAGTAATTTTGTAAATATTTAATAAAATTAAAAATTTCAGAACATTTTTAAATAAATGATAAAAAAAAGATAACAAGAAATAATACAATTTTGTTACTGAAATTCAACGTTAATTTATAAAGAAAAAGAATTGAAAAATTTTTTGTTAAAAATTATGGTAAGATCTCATAATTTTATTACCTTTATTATATACTTGACATTTATTTCGTGATTTCATGAAATTCTAATGTCAAGGTTTGATTTTATTACTAAAAATAGTTTATAATATGTTAAATGCATCAAAATGTTTAAAATCATTAATTAAAATAAATCGCCAAGCATACTTGCCCACTATATATCTTTTTAAAGGTAAGCTTTTTAAAGTATTCAATTTTGAAATATACATACAAATCTGTTTATTTCTTCACCCTCATAATTTTAAACTTTTTTGTTTAAATTTTTATTAATATAAATAATTGAATATTGTAAAAATTTTACTCCTTTCTTATTATACAAGGTACATTTATTTTTTAATATTCAAAGTTAATTTTCATTTTTGAAACAATAATTGTACTTTTTTTCATACTTTGTTTGATATAAAGATCATTTTAAGCAGATATAAATATGTAATTGATTGTACATACTTGACAAATAATCTTATAATAATTATAAATGTCAAATGCTTAAAATAAAGCATGAAAAAATTTACAAATCATGTTTAATCATTGATTTCTTATGTTCATTAAAGTTTAATGTGTATTAGTTAATATTTTTAATAAAAAAATAATACAATTTTGGTTTGTTTAAATATAATTATAGTAACGCAAGTTTTAATTTTACTTTGTAGTAATTATTACAAAAATATAAAAATCTCATGTGAAGAATGAATTATACTTATAAAGTATAAAATTATTTTGAATCTAAATTTTAGTTTTAACTTTAAAATATAACTTAAATAGAAATCAACAAATTCCTTAAAAAAATAATAACATATTACATTTTTAATCAGTTTAGAATTTGCTCTGTCAATGATTTGCAGCTTAGATGTAGATTCCATATTTTAATCTGATCAAGATTTTATCATTCCAAGACATTTCACAGTTTTTTAGTTTGTTATCACAAGTGATATTCTTTATTTATTTATATCGATTGATACAATCTTCTAAATAATTTTTAAAACTGAAATACTGTGATTTTCTCGTACCTTTTTGAACAAGCTTTTTTAAATAAAGATTATCTAAAAATAAAATTTTCATATATTGAGAGTTATTAAAATTTATAATTTAAGGGGAATCCTCATACCGACATAGAGTTCTACCTTATCTACATTTAAATTATGAATTTTAATAAAAATTTAACTATTCATGACTAAAATTCGTCGGAGAGGCACATTCTTAACATGCCAAAGAATTTATTGCAACGTTAAAAGACAATATAGAGGCAAAAATAAAGATGAAAACTGCTTAATATGATTAACTTTTCAATGTAGTTATGAATAATCGTATTATTCAGTTTTTGTCTTCATTCTTACTTTTATTCTATCTTTTGACGTTGCAATAAATTCTTTAAAATGTTAAGAATGTGCCTCTTCTATGAATTTTAGTCAAATATAGTTAAATTTTTATCAAAATGCATAATTCAAATGTAGATAAGGTAGATCTCTGTGCCGGTATGCGGACACCCCTTAAAGTATTTAATTTTAGCTCCATATAATTCCAAAACAGCTCTTGCAACAACATAAAAATAATGTTCACTATGAGCTTCAACGCTCATTGTAAGCCATCTATCTGATGTTTCTTGACAAGCAAGTCTTAAGAATGGTCGTTTAAAGAATTTTCCAATATCTACATCAACACTTTCAATAGCTTGTTTAAATTTTTTTTACAATGGAAAATAATTAGAATACTCTTTCTCGTCACTTTCTTTAATTTTGTGTTTTTAAGAGTTAATTTATGATAACAACAAGATATTAAAATAAGAAGATGGCCCATTTTCATCGCTAAATATATTTGAGATTTATATGCACTTAGATCACCACAAACAAAAAACTAATTAGACAAACATTTTCTATTTATTCAAATTTATGATAACAACAAGATACTAAAATAAGGAGATGGACAATTTTTACCTCCAAAAATATTTGAGGTGTATACGCACTTAGATCACCACAAGCGTGAATACTAATTAGATAAACATTTTTCCTATTTCTCCAAATTCGTTTTCTATAATTAATTCTATGTTTCTTGGAACTTTTGTGTTTATGTTATAACATATATATTTCACAGGTGGTAATGAATAAGAAAACATAGTTCTTTGTCAAAGATTCGCAGTTTCAACATTTTGAGAATTTTAGTTACTGGCATTTTATACAACCATTGAATTTCTCTAAAGAATAAGATTGCTTCTTTAAAATATTGAAAATATGATATTTCATTGCTACACATTCTGTAATTCTATAAACTATCAATTTCCATTGTATACTAATATTGCAACTATTTATAATTATAAAACTAACAATTATTAGAAAATAAATTTTTTAGAAACTTATTTTATTAAACAATAAATATTTTACATAGTTATTAAAATACTTGTTTATAATTATTTTAACAGTTTAGAATTAAAAGTTTCTTTGACTTATTCATTTTTATGATAATTTTATGATAAAAGTTATTTCAGTAAAAAAGTAAATAAAGGTGAAAATGCAGATGAAAATTAATAATGATAAAGTAACAACAAGTTACATAAATTTAAATAGTAATAACAATTACAGAAATTAAAAAAAAAAAATTATGGTATTCATTAAATTATGTTGAATCTTATAAAAACAAAAATAAAATAATTTTATAAAGATTCAGCAATAAAAAAATATTAAAAAATATTTTTCAATTGCAAGGTTAAATACGGAAACATAACGTATAAAAGGCTTAGAGCGCTCGATTGCTTCGCCTACTTGCCATCTGGGGGGCTGCTCTACAAAATTGCACAGCTCTGTATCACAGAGATAGAAGATATGAAATCAATGTGCTGAACAAAGATAGCATATATCGATACACTAAGTTTATCGCTCAGGAGCAGCCCCCCGGGGCGCTACCGCGCCCCTTGATTAAAATCTTTACCCTAGCTAAATTTAAACATATTTTTTTTAATTTATAAACGTTACTCAAGTAACATCGATACGTACGTAACACCGTAATTTGAGTTGAGTTATTGCCCACACAGCATGAAAGGTTGCTGCAAGGTTTCAGTAATAAAATTCTCATTACTGAAACCTTGCAGCAATCTTTCATGCTGTGTTGGTGCTTGAGTTTGAATTTCAACCTTAGGCCCGAATTTATAGTCGTTGCTCAAACTCAAGCATTGAGTATGCTCCATTCTCAAACATCGTTCTGTCTTTGTCTCTCTCATAATAAAATCTCATTCCGTCTTTCAGGCTCGAATTCATAGACCCAACTCAAGTAAAGATTCGTTACTTAAATCTCATTCTGTCTCTACTTCTCTCATGATAACAAAAAAAGACACAGGATGTAACCAGTACTTCAGTTTTGTTTATGAATTTAAACCTCAATGCTTGAGTTTGAACAACGACTATAAATTCGGACCTCAGGCAGAAAGTTGTAGTCGTTACTCAGTTCTCAGTTCTCAGCTTACATGAATCAAACATCATTCCGTCTTATTTTTCTCATGATGAGAAAACAGACAGATGACACAATCATTACTTGAGTTACTTCTATACATTCGAATCTAATCATTTTTCGTTTAAGTATTTTATAGGATAATAATGTGTTTAACCAATCAGAGCGGTTATTTCTTTAGGATTACAGATACATAAATTATTCTCTTACTTATGTAGTATAGATGTATAGCACCACCAACCGTATAACGTACTACATGTATGTATGTGCGTAATCGCGATGTCCCAAGGGGGTCGCTCTAGAAAATTGCACAACTCTGTATCACAGAGACAGAAGATATAAAATCAATGTGCTGAACAAAGATAGCATATATCGATACACTAAATTTATCGTTTCGGAGCAATTCTCCAGTCCCCAGTCCCGACCGAGCTTCCATTCTCTTATGTTTGATTTCGTACTCAGAATTTGTCACTTTATGGTTTTTATGCTCTAGTTTACAACAATAACATCGATGTTTAATTTTTATCAATCAATTATAATAAATATAATATAACAAAATATTTAAATATTAAAATGGGATTTTCAAGTAAATTAGTGAGTTATAATAAATGTTGTAATCCTTATAAATTGAAGAATCATCAAAAAACTAAGTCATTACAGAAAGTGTCAGAAAATATTAAAAAAGTTTTGATGAATGTTACATTAGATGAAAGGATATGTTCGAGATGCAGAAAACGTGCTTATAAAGATTATAATGACCTGCAATTTTGGTGTTCATCTATTGAATATTTAATGAAAATTATTTTTTATAATTAATTAATATCTTTTCTATAAATCTTGCATGCAATAATTTAATTCTAGGCATAATATTATTGGCAAAAAAAACTTATTAACAAAATTTATTTTGTTAATAAGTTATTAATTTTTTTATGATGTAATGGGTCGTCAACTACCTTCAAGATTATCTTTTATATAAATTTTGCATGCAATTATTTTATTCCAGATGTAATATTATTTGCAAAAAAATCTTATTTACAAAACTTTTGTTGAACGTTTAATATTTAGGTTATAATTGCTTCTGTTTTATGTAATTTGTGCATGCTATTTATTTAAGATGTAATAAAAATGGTAAAGTTTAATTCACACAATTTCTGTTTAAGGTAGTTGTTGACTCCTTACATCATAAAAAACTGATTATTATAAAATGCTTTAAAATTTAATCCACAACTTTAATATAATTTCACAAATAAATAGTTAAAATTTTATAACCTCCAGCAGTCTCAAAAGTAAGATATAAAACTGAAATTTTCATTTTATATAATAAATATCATTAAAATTACAAATTTAAAATATTATATTATAATTATGAAACCGTTAATCGTTCTAAAAATTTAACTATTTATTTATAAAGTTATATTGAAGTTATAAACCAAATTTTAACGCATTTTATAATAAATAATTTTTTTATGATGTAATGGGTCGACAACTACCTTCAAGATTATCTTTTATATAAATTTTGCATGCAATTATTTTATTCCAGATGTAATATTATTTGCAAAAAAATCTTATTTACAAAACTTTTGTTGAGTGTTTAATATTTAAGTTATAGTTGCTTCTGTTTTATGTTAACTTTGCATGTTATTACTTTATTTTAAAACAAAAAATTACTTGATTTTATAACGAATATTATAATAGCAAAGAAGTGTAACTTACAAAAATCGTATTGAAAGTTTAATATGTTGGTAACCGTTAATTGCAAATATCAACTAAAATATATAAATTGTAAATATTCTCACAAAATTAAAAATATTTATTCAGAGTATTAGAATTTAAAACATTTAATTCTTCCTATAAGATGCATCACATAAATAGCTCTTATTGTAGTTTCATTATGTGTTTGTCAACAATCATTATTTTGTAGTAGCTTTCTAGTTCTGTAAAACTTAAGATGCGTTAAAAATTTAAATGACATTTATTGAATTATGTATTTTAATTTTTTGAATTTGCTTTTATAATATCTTTCTCGCATGTTTCTTATTTAGTATTTTCTGATATAAGATTATTCTTGCTGTGCTATTCTATTCCTTGCAGTAATGGAAGTAGATATTTTACAAAGTCCATCTTCAGTAGGGGCTGTATCTAGATTTAGTAATATTGCATTAACAATGATTTGGATGATATTTTAGATGAGTTGAGAATGGATGACTCTTGTGCAGCAATTGCTTTACCACCGCATATTATCAATGATTCTATTGGATTACTAAATAACTTGAAAGTAATTTTCCATGATCCATGAACGTCAAGAGATAATCAAATAAAAATTATTACAATGTTGCCAATCACATGGAGTTATACTCAAATAAAACTATATTTTGATGCTTCTTATCATATGATCAAATATGCTCGTAGTCTTATCGAAGACAAGGGGATTTTGTCATTACCTTATCACAAAATAGGTATTTACTTTAGTATTTGTATGTAATTTCAATTTTCTTTTAATATTTTAATTTATAAATATCGAATAATAATTTTATGGTAAGAGAAGCAAATGCAAAATATAAGGAAAATTCTTTTTTGAATTTTTTAAATCTTTTAAGTTTTGGTATCTTTAAAGTTATTGTGTTTAAATGAAAATAATAAATTAAATATTACCTAATATTGGCATTTAAAATATTTCTTTATTATACTTTAGAAATAATATAAGATGTGCTTCTAATATATTGATAACATTTAAATTATTTTTTTTTATTTTAACTATTTAAAATAAAATATTTTTAAGTGTCTATAATCAAATTAACCATGTTAACTAAATAGGTATTAAAAATATTTTAAACAAACAAAAGTTGTTTATAATGAATAATATTATGAATATTTCGTTCTACATAAAATATTTACTGCTTAGGTAAATCCCTATCTTGTGATATAATCTCTTCAGTTACGAACTTTTATTTAAGAGATGATATAACTTGGACTATGCCTGGCATGAAGGATGTAATATGCACAAGAAATAGTGATGGAATTAAAGAGAAACTTCAAAAGGGACTGATTCTGTTGAATTTAACGGAATTATATCAGCTTTATAAATTGGAATTTCCAGAGAATAAAATTAGTCTCACAAAATTTACTATGTTGCGTCCTAAAAACTGTGTGTTAGCAGGAAGCAGTGGGACTCACAGCCTGTGTGTCTGTTCTTATCATCAAAATGTAAAGTTGATGATTTTAGGTACTTTAATTTATTATGATCATATATCTTAATATAAATAATAGTACTTCCAATTTTGAAGGCTTATTTTTTTTACAGATAGTCATTTATCTAATTTTACAAAAAATGAAGAACAGAAAATAACATCATATGTAGATTGTTTTGATTTTTTAATTTGTGAATCACCATCGGACTTGTGTTATTTAAACAACTGCGAGAAATGTCCAGGATCTATCAATCTAGAGAAATTCTTATTAAAAGTGTTTGAAGATAATTACGTCACCTCAATTTCTTTCAAGCAGTGGATTAATAATCCACAAACAACTTTGGAAACTTTAATCAAGGAAACGTCTGAATTTGTAAAATATTTTTGTGAAAAAGTAAAAGGATTATTTCCTCATGCAAAAATAGCATCCAAACAATCTTCATATTCAAGAAAATTAAAGGACCATCTGAAACCACATGAATTTCAAATAATTGTGGACTTTGCCGAAAATTACGCGTTCACGATTCAAGATGCTGCTCCTGGTTTCCATTGGAATAACACCCAAGTTACAATCTATAATGTCGTAATTTATTACAAAGAAAATGAAATCACAAAACATAAAAGTTTGGTTATAATTTCTGATTGCTTAATTCATGATGCTGTAGCAGTTTATTCGTTCCATAAAATAATTCAGAATTTTTTGAATGATGAATTTTCTTCCATAAAAAAGATTTATTATTTCTCTGACGGTGCCCCCCAACAGTATTAGAATGTCAAAAATGTTATTAATTTAGCTCATCATAAAATGGATTTTGGATCAGACGCTGAATGGCATTTTTATCCCACAGCCCATGGGAAAGCTCCATGTGATGGTCTTGGGGCAACAGTAAAAAGAGGAGCTCTTAGAGCAAGCCTACAGAGATCAACAATTGAGCCAATTTTGACAAGTGAAGATCTATTTCATTGGCTAAACACAACTGAAAGAATGCCAAATATAACCTTCAAATATTCTACCCAGAAAAATTATGATCAAACTAAAAAATTTTTAGCCAAACGGTTTCACAATAACAGACGGGTACAACATCTTAAGGACTTGTTTGATTCCAATTGATGGTACCATAAGAGCAAAACTATATTCTGAATATAATTTTTATACAGACACTGTTATTTTATAATTTTTCTCTGTCTTCGACCAATGTAAAGAAAAGTTATTGTTATTTGCTTAATTTTGATTAAATTATATATTTAAGGATAAAAATAGATATTATTATTACACAGGCCCACAAAATGAAAAAAAATGTCTGAACTTTTGACCGGACATACATATTCCCATGTTTTTTTCGACGCTGAATCCGAATCTGTAATAAAAATATAGGGTTTTCCTACCTTTTCTCAGAGTTTTATTGAAAAAACCTCATTTTCTACGGTTTTTTTGCGGTTTTTCGAGTCTAGAAAAAACAAATCATGAGATACGGTTAATTGGACTTCAAAATCGAATTCTACGGGAAAAAATACACGGGAAACCATACCTTCAAATTTTTTTAACGCGATTCTAGTCCTCTGTATGGGGCTGAAAAGATGAGGAAATCGGTAAAAGTCGAAATTTTGCCTAAAATGGATTTAAACAATATTAAAATTTAATCATGCGTCTTTTGAAGAGTCGATAAACATTGGAAATACTATCCTGGGGGTTTTTCAGATTGCTGATCATGAATTTGAAGTCAGATTGTGTAAAAACTACTTCTAGAGGGCGGTGACAAGAACTGTATATGGTAAATTTATCGATTTTTTAAAAATTTTACGTCTGAAATACTTATTTTAGAGTCTTTCACAGCATTGACTGTAAATTCAAGATATTAACTTAGCCTATTGTGTACGTTAAACTTAACATTTTGTCTATGTTTGTCTCTCTCTCTCTCTCTCTCTTCCGTGATGTTTTTTTAAATTGGCTTACGCTTACGTACACGTTTCTCTTCAAATGACCGATGTAGTGGATTTCTGACACGTTTTTGTCCTTTTTCGCAGCTGTTTCTCTTTTTATCATCCAGCAGTAATCTGCTAACATGTTGATACCCCAGTTTCCTTGAAATCTACGTTCAAACTCCTTTAAATCTTGGTGAAATCGTTCACCATGCTCTTCACTAAAGTCTCCGTTATTTTCAGGAAACTGATCAACGTGTGAATTAAGAAAATGAAGTTTTAAGTTCATTAGACAACCCAATTTTTCAAAATTACGTACCATTCTTTTCACAATAGCTTTATAATTCGTGTCTTTGGCATAAAAAGAGGAACAGCTGCGAAAAAAGGACAAAAACGTGTCAGAAATCCACTACATCGGTCATTCGAAGAGAAACGTGTACGTAAGCGTAAGCCAATTTAAAAAAACATCGGAAGAGAGAGAGAGAGAGAGAGAGACAAACATAGACAAAATGTTAAGTTTAACGTACACAATAGGCTAAGTTAATATCTTGAATTTACAGTCAATGCTGTGAAAGACTCTAAAATTAGTATTTCAGACGTAAAATTTTTAAAAAATCGATAAATTTACCATATACAGTTCTTGTCACCGCCCTCTAGAAGTAGTTTTTACACAATCTGACTTCAAATTCATGATCAGCAATCTGAAAAACCCCAGGATAGTATTTCCAATGTTTATCGACTCTTCAAAAGACGCATGATTAAATTTTAATATTGTTTAAATCCATTTTAGGCAAAATTTCGACTTTTACCGATTTCCTCATCTTTTCAGCCCCATACAGAGGACTAGAATCGCGTTAAAAAAATTTGAAGGTATGGTTTCCCGTGTATTTTTTCCCGTAGAATTCGATTTTGAAGTCCAATTAACCGTATCTCATGATTTGTTTTTTCTAGACTCGAAAAACCGCAAAAAAACCGTAAAAAATGAGGTTTTTTCAATAAAACTCTGAGAAAAGGTAGGAAAACCCTATATTTTTATTACAGATTCGGATTCAGCGTCGAAAAATACATGGGAATATGTATGTCCGGTCAAAAGTTCAGACATTTTTTTTCATTTTGTGGGCCTAATAATGTTATCATTTTTTCTTATAAAATATTGACATTGTTGCAATTTGATAACTTTTTCAACGTTGTTAAAAGAAGTGAGCTTCATTTTCATCGACTCTCCATCACATGGAATAAAACAGTGATTTGATCTGGTATCAAAAATGTTTTAATTGATGTGAATCTCTTCTGTGAACTTTTCGTATATTTTTGCACGTCAGAATCAGAGACCTATAATGCTCTGCAATAAATAAATATTATATTATTAACCTAGGGAGAAAAGTTGACTATTGAATGCTTGCATATGAATTGCCGTTTGAGCGAACCGAGCAATTGATATTCCACCTTTCTCCTGAGGTCAATATACGATTCTTCATCATTCCGGGTGAAAATTACGTCCTACTTATCCGTTGTGATAATTCAATATTGATGAAAAATAAAATGAATGAAAATTATCGTGTTGAATCATCTGCTGCTTACAACCGAATATGCTCTGTCCTTCTCCGCCCCTCTCCCACTGATGATAAATCTTTGAAATAAACTATTTATGTACCTTTATTATGATGATACACTGCGATTAATAATTAAAAAAAAGGAAGTTACATTTTAACAATAAAATGTTTATTATATAGTCTGATTCCTTATACCAATTCCGTGTAAGGTATATTATATCAGTTCTATAATTCTGGTTATAACCAATAAACGAAGAAGGATAGACCCAATCCTCTCTATTCTAGGCTGCCTTTATAATACATAAGAAAGAGAAAGATAGATAGATAATAAATAGATATTATTCATTGCTATACATTATATTGTACAAATTATGAAAAATATAAACAAATTGAATATGAAAATAAGATTATAATATGTATTACAAACAATATATTGTAACTAGTAAGTAAGTAGCCGCGAAACAACAAAAGACAAATTGAGAGTAGAGGTCCATTTTCAAGGGACAGGAAATATAAAAAAGTAAATGATCTGAAATGAGATAATGAAGGTGAGACTGAGTATCGCAGGAAGATCGTTCGATAGACGTGAGGACGTCACCAGCAACGATCTATGATAATATTCTATGACAGAACTCTCCCTCTCTCTTGTATGTGTCTATCCTTCTTTGTTTACTGATCACAACCAGAATTATAGAACTGATATAATCTATCTTATACAGAATTGATATAAGGAATTAGACTATATAATAAACATTTTATTGTAAAAATTTAATTTGGTTTATTTTTTTTGAATTATCAATCGTAGTGTATCATCATAATAAAAGTACATAAATAGTTTATTTCAATGATTTATCATCAGTGGGAGAGGGCCGGAGAAAGACAGAGCATATTCGGTCGTAATCAGCAGATGATTCAACACGATAATTTTAATTTATTGATTTTTCATCAATATTGAATTATCACATCGGATAAGTGGGACGTACTTTTCGTCCAAAATGATGAAAAATCGTATATTGACCTCAGGAGAAAAGTGGAATATCAATTGCTGGCGTATTTGCAGCTCTCGCTTCGCTCGAGCGGAAATAGTAATCTTTTCTCCCTAGGTTAATAATATACTATTTATTTATTGCAGAGCATTATGGATCTCTGATTCTGACGTGCAAAAATATGCAAAAAGTTTACAGAAGAGATTCACATCAATTAAAACATTTTCTGATACCAGATCAAATCACTGTTCCATTTCATGTGATGAAGAGTCGACAAAAATGAAGGTGACCTCTTTTGACAACGTTGAAAAATTTATTAAATTGCAACTATGTTAAAAGCAATTCCTGATGACAGATTAGCGCAACAGGTGAAATAACGTTTATGTATTTATTCTTGCAATAATATTTATGGTATAAAACTAAAAATGTAGTAGTTTTAATGATTTAGGTCAAAATAAAAAAAAAGCTTGTACAGATTCGATACTTAGAAATTTAAAAAATTTTAAAATGGTTGTAGCTCTGCTTCTATGATACCTACTGACTTTTAATAGGGCTTAAATTCAGGACTTTGATATTAACTTCGATTTTTCGTAATATATGAAAGGTTTTGTATCACCAAATTGGATCAGTTTAAGTCAGAAGTAGTAAGTGTATTAACTTATTAAAAATGAAGAATACTGCATTTTCGATGATATATATGAGGGTGTCAAAGGTCTGGGCCAAGAAAATTTCCATAAGGGAATTGTTGTACATAGATATAACTACTTTCAAATAAATTTTTTTGAAAATTTAAGTTGGTAGAAAAAAGTTATGCAAAAATCAGTTTTTCAGTATCAAGAGAAATTTTAGCTGTAGTATACTCTGCAGTATTATCAAAGACAGGATCAGACCGTGACAGGATATTAACTTTAAGAAAATCACCTAACCTAGAGAAGTTGTAATGATCGATAAAAATGACTGAAGCATCGTCATGTTCAGTCAAAAACATTTCGGTAACTGCAAAAATATCTGTTTTGTTAATAGTAATATGACTTTAAACGGCTGAAAAACGTGTCTTGATACGGTTATTATTTGTATTTGAGGTGTCGAAATTTTAAAAAAATTTAGAATTATATTGGGGTGAAATATTATTAGTAGAGTTTGAGTTAAGAGAATAATTAATAATCGAAAAAGAACACTCGCCTTTTATATTATGATTTGATGAACCATTTGAGAATGAGTGAGTGTTCATCGCATGAAAGCCATGAAGACTTCATTGCTCATTTTTACGAGGCTTGAGTAAGGACATTTGGGCCGTATCCGTAATCGGAATTAGATCAGCATTCTTGGAGAGACGTATACAGGTCGTTAGATTTCGAACAATTGGTCGAAGATAGTTTAGGTCTTTGTAGATAGCGTTAGCTTTAGTAAGCAGCATGAAGACCGAAAAAACTTTGCTGTTACCACCAATTCTAAACAGTTTAAAAACCGAGAGATTACGCAATTTAGGTGACACCTCTATAATGCTATTACGTATAGCATTTGAAGAAAATCTGCTCACAAATAAGCGAAAATTATTTTGCTGAGAGCCTCAGGCTGATCTACGTCTATTGAAATGGATGGTAACCACTCGTGAGTATCGATCAAAAATGCAGCCCCATAATAAAGACCTAGCCTCTAATATGGTTTTAACAATTTCCTTATTGCTAAGAGAGACAGAGGAAGGAATAGCCGTAAACAGTATTTCGTAAGAGTCAAACAATAAAGAAACAGTTGGTGAAGAACATGAGGCAATGTGTTGATCTAAACGATCAGAGACAGCATCGTGATGCTTTTTAAGTTCAGAGAATGACAGTTTCAATTCACCGAGCTCTGTTTTAAGAGCACCAACCTCAGACACAATTTCATTATTTGACTCCATTAATTGGTGGTCAACTGCAACAACTGTTTCGACACTGCCATTTGCTTTTCGTACTTCCTATCATTCTTAATTTTAAATTCCTCAAACCATTCTGAAGTAGACATATTCGCGGACTTATTTTAAGAGTCAGAAGATTTTATATGCGAAGAAGGAGAAACACCAGAGGCCAATTGAGAAGAACTGAAGACAGCAACTTGTTGCATGCCAACGCCCAAAGCAATAGTACTATCCATAGTGGAAGAGGAGGAGATTAATTCGGAGCAACAGCGTCTCCTTGGCAACGGTTCCAGTGAGTGGTATGGGGAGGGCGCGCCCCTTTTTTGCGAGCGCTGATTAGGCGGAGTAGTCTCTAATAACCGAAAAGAGGCTGCGACTATGTCGTCGGTGGCCAGTGCACGTGAACAATCGTCTGCTGGCTTCCTTTTACGAAGTCTTTCTTTTACACAGCAGACTATAATATTCTCACTAAGGAACCAAGAGCTATCGCAACACTTAGTGTTATGAATTGACGTACAGTTTCTGCGTTTTAATTATATTTTTAATTAACGATTTTTCATCGTTGTCAAAATACAGATTATACTTTTTCTACATAATTAGATTGACTAGCGAACGGAACTATATCGGCCGAAAACTATCATTTATTATCAACAAGAAGTGAATGTATTTTAATTTTCAACAACCGATACAGTAGACAGTCCTGATTTATCTAATCATCATGACGAATTTTCAGGTTTATCAAAAACGCTGTATTTGGCCATAGGTTATAGAGTAATGCTTTGTTGCAATACGTGGACGACAGGAGGATCGGTGAACGGCTCATTAGAGTTCGTACGTGCTATTTCATATGATGCAACCGTTACACGTCCTAACTTAGCTAGGTACATCGTGGTCGAATTTGATTCGTATGATAGACTTTATGTACGAGTTAACGTATTTCCAATAAAATCGATTATACAGTCAAGAAAAAAAAATGTTATTAACTATTTCTTTTTTTATAATGAGGAAACAGTTTCCTTTAAAACAGGCACACGCTATCACTATCCATAAGATACAAGACTTAACCCTGTCGCAGGCAGTCATCGACGTAAGATCCAAATAATTTCAATCAGGTTTAACATACGTAGTTTTAAGTAGATAGATAGATGGTAACTTTATTCTGTAGCAGCGTATAAAAAAAGAGATTAAAAAGTAGTTTTTAAGTAGATTAAAAAGTTTGGGCGATATTGTTTTCTAAATTTTACGATAAAAAGAGATTCGATGCAATCACCAAATCGATGTGATTGCATGTGTATGTGTGTATGTGTATCTGTGTATTTGTGTATGTGTGTGTGTGCGAATGTGTGTATATAACATAAAAAATTTAAATATATATATATATATAAAACCAGCCTTTTGAATGCACGATACCCTGCGCTCATCAGTACCGACTTCGGGTCGTATCCGGCGCACGTCGAGGTGTGTGGCAGTCTCACATTGTTACCCCCTCCCTTCCATTACCGCATGTATTATAGAAATTGGTCTTTTGAATGCGACATTCAAAAACCCAGTCCCGCGCACAAAATATACAGGAGTCCATAGCAGCAAACTGTAGCGCGCATTCAAAAGACTGGTTTTACTTACCCATATTTATGTATATATATATATATATATATATATGTATGAATAATCATGAATATATACGTATAAGTGAAAATGTACTACAAAATGCAATTATATTTCAAGAAGATACAAACATTTTTTTTTAATTGGACGAGATTTGGAAACCGTTATGACTATTGATACCAAAAAGAATAAGGTTCTTCCTCGACCTACTTGACAACATTTTTGACTTGATTTGACCAGATATATCGAACGTTGCACAATCAAAAACGAAAAGAGAATGAAAAAATAAGTGAAATAGACCTAGAGACGACTTCGCTGCGCTCAGTGTAGTAATAAAAAACTTTTGACCATAACTAATAAAATTTTAAAAATATATTATGATTAATTTTAGGACTTATATGCAAAATGAGCAAATGCACTGAATAAAAATTTATACTATTTATTTATTTACTGTTTATCTGATTGAGTCTATGTTTTTATAAAAATAAATTGATCAATTAAGCAGCTTGGATGTGACAATCTAGATATTGAGCTGAGAACAGGCTGATTCTATCGATATATTTATATCAATAAATATTAGAAAAAAATACTTAAGGTAATAGTAAACTTAAACAGTGTTTTGTGGCATCAAGAAAAAAGTATGAGAATAACTAATTCCGTTTGTTACGGCTTTTTTATCTAAATGAAGCATGAGATTTTATTTAGAAAAGTATACTTTTTCATTTAAAAATAATTATCCTTTTCGGGGTACATGATCAACCTGCAAGAGATGTATGCTTAAAATTTCCTTGGGAACAATATATTATTATATACATATTTTCTTTTTAAGTTTTTTGCACTTTCCCCTTAATCTTTAATACCTTGTTCACTAATTCTTTCACGATCACTTACATTTCCATCCTACTTCTCACTTTGGCTTTATTCTTTATTTCTTTAATCTTTTTTTTACCTTGTTTCAGTATCTTCTTTATTCGTTCAAAACCTTCGATTGCTTTTTTTTCACTGCAGTCCTTTGTCATACGCACGCATTCTATTTACACATATTCGTCCTTCCTTTACTTTTTCCAAGTATTCTCTAGATAATATTTCTTTTTTCTTCTTCCACTGTTTACCTGCTTTTTATTCATCGCATAACCTGAATCTGACCAATATTTTTATTTACCGTGTCTTTTTTCTTTAAGATATTTTGGCATTTTTTTTCTATATTTTTTGTTGTAATCATTTCTTTATTTTGAACTTTTTATCTTTATATCTGTTTCTTCTGATTCTGATAACTTTGCCTTATTTATCTTATTTTTAATAGCATTTTTTCCTTTTGCATTCTCGCTTTAAATTGACATCTACTCCATTCAGCTATCTTCAGCAATTCTTCGTTTTCTTTTCCTCTTTTTGTTATATTCCATAATAATGTATCCATTTTTTTTTGCATTCTTATTGTATTGCTTTCTCATAGAGTAAGCATTGTATCGAAAAAATTTTTTTTTTCTATTTTTTTCATTAATTTCTGCATATTTAGACTCAAAGAGTCGAAAAAAGTGGTTTCCAGAAAATGTCTGTATGTATATATATATATATATATATATATATATGTGTGTGTGTGTGTGTGTGTGTGTGTGTATGTGTTTGTTACGCCAATATTATCACAAAAACTACTTGATGGATTTGCTTACAGTTTTGTATACAATTTATTTTTTTGTCTAACCGAGAGCAAGCTATTGAAAATTGGTTTTCTTAGCGTAGTTTTTTTTTGGAGCCATTAAAAAAATTTTTTTATAGCACTGCGTGATTTAAATCCGCGTATAAATCCCTCTGAGCCGAGAGTTAAACGATAAATTTTTACGCTGTTCAATAATGAATATGATGCTGAATTCACTTAAATCACGCTTTTATAATAAGCGATATTTTGATATCTGGATTATTTTTAAGAGTTTATTCATCGATAATAATAAGGTGTAGATTATTAGAACTCTTTTATATCGATATTTTTCAACATAAATAGCAATTATAAGCGTGTGAAATACATGTCAAACCAAAGTTAATATCAGTGTAACATGTGAAGCGAAGAGGTAGTCATTTCGACGCTCTAAGACTCCGTCGCGTCTGTGATTCTCCTAAACGCAACTGCTAATACAATACATAAGTTACCAATTGTCGCTCCTACGGCCCTAATATATATATATATGAAAGGAAATTTAGACTTTTATTATTACAGAATTAATTTCAACAGTTTGACATAATATTATTTCATGTTTTATATATATATTTTTAATTTTTTTTCTATTTATTATTCGTGAAGTGTTTAGATTTTGCTTTTTTGGAGTTTTCACTTTTCTTTTACGATTTATCATTCGTAGAATGCCTAGTTTTGCTAGTATATAAAATTCGTTTTTTTAATGAATTATCATTCGTGGAGTGCATAGCCTTTGTTTATTATTGAATTTTGAGAGTATAGATTTAGTGCGGCGCATTTAAATCACTCGAGCTATAAAATAGTATATGATACTCGCGACTTAAATTTACCTATTATTACACGGCGTTTAGGACCCGAGCGTCAGCGAGGGTCCTAACCTCGCCCGTATCGTAATATACTATTTTGATTTTCCATTTTTTTTTGTATTTTACGAAAACTACTCGATGAATTTGCTTGAAAATTTGTATGGGAATTTTTTGCGATTGCCAAAAGAAAGAAATTTTAAAAAATTAATTTTTTCAGCGTAGTTTTAATTTTAGAACATTTTAAAAATTTTCAAAATAATTTTTATTTTCAATTTTTTTTTTGTTTTACGTAAACTTTTTGATGGATTTGCTTCAAAATGTGTACGCAAGTTGTTGGCTACTGTCTGAAGAAAACAAGCTTTTGAAAACTAATTTTCTCAGTGCAGTTTTAATTTTAGAGCATTTTGAAAATTTTTTAAAAAATTTTTCTATTTTTTTTTTCTATTTTACGTTTTGATGTTTTATGGAACTACGCCCTTAAACTAATAAATCTAAAACCTATCATTCATACATTGTAAATAAATTATTATTTTGTTTCGAAAATCAAAAGTAACGATCATTAAGCTAGTTCCACGTGATATTCCGGATCGACAAAACTCGTTACAAATCGACATTATTGCAAAATTCACTGTCATTGAAATTAAACATAATGTGAAGGAAAGACGGAGAAGTAAGATGTTAAAATTCATTAGTAAGCAAGCTAATGAACTCTAATAAATTTAGAAATCATTTTTTTACTCTGGGAAATTCAGCTGCATGTCAGGTTCTGATTGGAGTTTCCATCTCTCGACTGCTTGATCACGAGGCTATAAAAACATTCTTGTACACTGTTAGTCACTTTCAGGATCTCTCTTGATGTGAAAATAAAAATTCAGTAATATTTAAAATGATAAATCGTAATTATAAACGTTGAACAGCATCATATGTTCTTTGTGTGCTTGTGTTCAATAAATGACAGTATGATTCCACGTTCCCGGGCTTCGACATCACCTCTTTTTAGGGTGATCGCAGTTAAAGCATCATAAGCATTAAATATTATAAAATATTTTAATAGTTCAATTAGTAAGTTTCTTAACGTTAACATTGCTTTTATATAAGTAAAATAATCTTTAGATAAATATTATGAAATTAAACGAATGTTTTATTCGAGAATAATAAATTGTTCAAAAATAAGTAGAAGACGTAACGATTTACATTATTTAAGGTTAGTTTTTGCGAACGTTTATGTGTATACACGGTGATTCTATACTACTGTATTTCCCTTGACAGGGTGATAGAGGACATCATTCTGAACAAACTTTATATTGTAATTTTTTTTTCTATCTCGTATAGTTTTTAAACTACGGCACTTTAAAGTTACGCTTTTTCAGCCAATCAGAGAGCGTCATTCTAAACGTTCGAAAACAGCAACAAGTGTGTGCCCATTCTGCCCCGGTAGCAACGAGCTCATTAATCGCCTGCATAGTTACCAAATAAATAAACATTTGTTTGTTACTGTCCCTGACATATAACCCAAAAATAAAAATTTGAGTATTCTAATGTTTAAAATCGAAGCACGTAATGTTGAATAATAGATGGCAATGCTAGTCTTATAATGAAGATACAATTTGTTGTTCTATTTTATAACTAAATAAATGATTTTATTTTAAAACTAATAAATTCAATAAAAATAATAATTTAAAATTTCAAAAATATCAAATTACTAATTAAATAAATTATTGGTGATAATGATTAATTATTAATAAATAATTATTATAATTACTAATGGATTATAATGAATAATTTTATTTTGAAATATTTCTGTGAAAATAGTCTTTTGAGCAATATTGCCCTAAAGAAAAAAAGCATTCAACTTCGGTGTTATTTCGTATACCGAACCGTTTTGTTGACTACTATGATACTTCGATTCATACGAAAAATTCGTTCGGTGTACGAAATAACACCGATGTTTGATTTTTTTTCGTAAGCGTGTTGCAAATATGATAATTCTTAAAATAGCAGGCGTAGAAGTAACGATAATAATTAAATATTCATTTCTTTCGAATATTTAATAAGATATACTTTTTCTTCTAATTACTTAAAAAAGTTAAGTAACTTCATGATAATATCGTTGTTTTGTGCAAAATAATTTTTTTTATGATTACTCTTATTTTAAAAATGGGTACAATCAGATAATTCTATTTAACAGAACATGTTTCAATATGCTTAAGCTTGACAGCGTTATAAAGAGTTTTTTGTTTATAATGACAGTTTCTTAAGGTAGCTCCCTTGGATTATACACGTCATGCAGAACATAATTAGAAAATTATTTTTAATTAGCTTTTTCATAAATTTTATGCATTGAACGTACAATTACCTAAGAAAGAGATACTTTGGGGTGCAAATACAAAGTATTTCATAACAATTGCAACCCTAGTCGTGGAGATATTAATAATTCAAAAAGGAATACAAAAAATGTTCTAAAAACACAAGAAACTTTTTTATTTTTAAAGTGATTAGAACGCAATAAAGCTCATTTTGTGCCTTAAAAAATATCAGAGGGAGTTACCCACGTAATTTCAGTGATAGTTCTTACAGTTTAAACGTAAATTACAATTGTTTATTAAGGCGACTTCGGATTTTAGGTTAGGTTTTATTTTTGAGTTTACAAATTACTCTTTCAATATATAAAATTGTTCAGATTTTTTAATTTTTCACCATTCTACGGCTTATAGTAAATGGTGGAAAATTAAAAATCCAAAAAATTTATGAACTGAAAGAGTAATTTGTAAACTACAAAATGAAATCAAACCGAACTTCGGTAGTCGCCTTAATACACTTTATAATTTTTTCAAACAATTGTAATTTACGTTTAAATTGTAAGCACTATCACTGGAATTCCATGGGTGACTTCCTTTGAAATTTTTTAATGCACAAAATGAGCTTTATTACGTCCCAATCACATGAAAAATAAAAAAGTTTCTTGTGTTTTTAGGAAATATTTTGTATCTCTTTTTGAATTATTAATATTTTCGCGACTAGAGTTGCAATTGTTATGAAATAATTTTTTTCTGCACCCTAAAGTATCTCTTTCTTAGGTAATTGTACGTTCAATGCATAATGTTTATGAAAAAGCTAATTAAAAATAATTTTCCAATTATGCTCTGCATCACGTGTATAACCCAAGGGAGCTACCTTAAGTTTCACAAATTTTCATTTTTATAAAGAATATTTTTTATCAGTAATATATCTATAAATTTTTAAATTAATGTGCTAATAAAATACAACAAATACTAGGATTCATGAAATTTAAAGCCACATTCTACAAATAATGGTTAACAAAACTTTTTAATGTTGAAACACTTGAAATATTTTTTTGTATGTAATACGATACGTCATCATCGGAAGTTCGATGTTGGCAATTTTTATAATAAAATATTACTTATGTTAAAAGCTCCAAGATTAAATATAGATATTTGTGAATTTTTTTGAGTCAAAGTTAAGTTTTTAGTATTATAAATAATTAATTTATTAACTACCACAATGATATAAAGGGTTTTCGATGAAAAGGTATCGAACGTTGATTCTCATCGTCGAAATAATATTTATAAAAATAATTTATTTATGAAAAAATCGGTAAACCTTGAATTTAAAATTTTGAAAGCTGATTGTATATACAATAATGGATCTGAAAATAATGTATGAATTCGTTCATTTTTATAGTCTTAAGAGGATTAAGTAAATAAATCATAATTTTATAAGTCTATATCACATATCTATGCAGGTATTAAAATATTTTAATTTTTTGCTTATATGTATATGCTCTTACAAAAAACCTGCACTTTATCTGCATGTTCTCTGCAGAAGTATCTGATGAAATTTCTTCATTTCCCTGTAGAATTTGTGGCAGCCTGTAGGTATATTATAAAGTTTTTTAGATTTTCTTATTATTATAATTTTGAAAATATTAATAAATTTGTATAAATGAAATTATCGAGACGTGATTTTAACATAGTACTCTTTGCTCTGGCCTGTGTCACTATCATCTGAGCTATTGTTTCGTTATACTGACTTGATAATAATTCGGTTATAACTAAGAGGTCTAAATAATCGCAAATATTTAATCATGCTTTTTATCACATGCTAGTGAAAAAAAATTACAGTATAAGCTTAAAATAACAGGTTAGACGGGGTTGTAGAAGAGGAAGTTTCTTAGTAAGTATCCCTACTATACGAGTCAAGAATAGTAGCCACATCCATTACCGTATTATCTTAACGTATGTTACTATTTTCCTCTTTTCCTTTTTTCATTGTCTTTCTCGTTTTTAACAAAACAATAGCTCAGATGATAGTGAGAAAGACGAAGGAGCCAAGGGTTCTAGGTTCCAATTTTATCTCGGAAATATTTTTTTAATTTTTATATATTTCTAATTTTTTTAATTATTTCTATTTTATAAAATATAATAAACAGAAGACCCAATGAACCCTATGGAAACCTGCAAGTGTCCTAAAACTCGCCAGGACAACGAGAAAATTCCTACAGATGTTACTACAGACAAGCTATAAATCAGTTTCTCAAAAAGTCTGGTGAAGAGAGTTTCAAAAAGTCTGTCAAAACGTCTGGCAAAAAATCTAGGGATCCCATATGAAAATAATTTTTGTGAGAAATTGTGAATAACTTTTAATAATTGTAATAAACTACCGCAATTGAGACATTAATAAGAATTAATAACAGTAAAAAACAGTTAATAACAATTAATAATAATAAATAATAGTTATGAACACTAAATAACAATTATTAACTGAAAGTCATGATTATTAATAATTATTTATAGTTATTCACATTTATTCACATTTATACACATTTATTAACAGTTACTCACATTTTCCGAAATTTTAGAAATGGTGAATAATTTATTATTATTTATACTTATTTATAATTATTTATATTTATTTGCAATTAGTTACAATGAATTATAGTTATTAACACTTTCTTACAGATATTTACAGTTTTTCACATTTATTAACAGTTATTAACAGTTTTACACATTTACAAAATTTTTCGCCTATGTATAAAAAAAACGATTATACGTGTGAAAATTTTTGAAAGTGTGAAAACTGTTAATAACTGTTAATAAAAATGAATAAATGTGAAAAATTATAAATATTTGTAAATAACTATAAATAACAGTTAATTATTATTATTTACAGTTAATCATTATTATTATCTATTCGTAACAATTATTAACTGTTATCAACTGTTATTTACTGTTATTAATGTCTCAATTGCGGTAGTTTATTATAGTTATTAACAGTTATTCACATTTTTTCACATTTTGACACAGTTATTAATAGTTATTTACAGAAATTATTTCCATAAGGAATGAGTCTAGAAAAAAGTCTAGCAAAAGTCTAACGAAAAGTATGGTAAAAAGTCTTGCGTTAAGTCGGGCAAATTTGTTTACTAAGTGTCTATTGAAAATTATTGCATAAAGTATGGCAAAAAGTTTTGAGTGAAGTTAAGCAATAAGTCTGGAAAAAACCTACATGAAATGTCTTGCCAGGATTCTGGAAAAAAGTCTTGCTACAATCATGGCTGAATGTATAACAAAATATCTGTCTGAAATCCTGCCTAAAAGTTTTGCGATAAGTCTAGGAAAAAGTCTAACGGAAAGTCTTGCAAAAAGTCTGATAGAAAGTCTTGTAGAAAGTCTTGCAGAAAGTCTGGCAAAAAATCTCGCAAAAAGTCTAGCAGAACGTCTTGCGAATAGTCTGGCAACAAGTCTTGCGTAAAGTTTGGCAAAAAGTTTTTCAGAAAGTCTGGTGGAAAGATTTACGAAAATCTGTCAAAATATCTGGCAAAAGGTCGGGCAATAAGTCTAAGAACAAGTCTGGCGGAAAGTCTAGCAAAAAGTCTAGCAGAACGTCTTGCGAATAGTCTGGCAAAATAATTGATGAAAGTCTAATTTGATAAGTGCCTAATAAAAAGTCTGGCGAATAGTCTGGCAACAAGTCTAGCGTAAAGTCTGGCGATAATTTTTTCAATCAGTCTAATAAAGAGTGTTGCGGAAAGTCTGTTCAAACGTAGGGAAAAAGGTCTGGCGATGAGTCTAGAAAAAAGTCACATGAAAATTCTAACAAAAAGTCTGGTGAAAAGTCTTCAGAAAGTCTGGCAAAATATCTTGCAATAAGTCTAGCAAAACGTCTTGCGAATAGTCTGGAAAAAGTCTTGCGAAGTCTGTTAAAATATCTGGCAAAAGGTTGGGCGATGAGTCTAAGAAAAAGTCTAACGGAAAGTCTAGCAAAAAGTCTTGTAGAAAGTCTTGCAGGAAGTCTGGAAAAACATCTTGCGTAGAGTCTGGCGAATAGTCTGGCAAAAAGTCTTGCGTAAAGTCTTGCAAAATGTTTTTCAAAAAGTCTGGTGAAAAGTCTTCAGAAAGTCTGGCACAATATCTTGCAATAAATCTAGCAAAACATCTTGCGAATAGTCTGGAAAAAGTTTTGCGAAGTCTGTTAAAATATCTGGCAAAAGGTCGGGCGATGAGTCTAAGAAAAAGTCTAACGGAAAGTCTAGCAAAAAGTCTTGTAGAAAGTCTTGCAGGAAGTCTGGCAAAACATCTTGCGTAGAGTCTGGCGAATAGTCTGGCAAAAAGTCTTGCGGAAAGTCTTGCAAAATGTTTTTCAAAAAGTATGGTGAAAAGTGTTGCTAAAAGTTTGTCGAAACGTCTAGCAAAAGATCTAGCCATGAGTCTAGGAAAAAGTCTGGCGAAAAGTGTAGCAAAAAATCTGGCAAAAAGTCTTGCGGAAAGTCTGGCAAAATTCTAACAAAAAGTCTGGTGAAAAGTCTTCAGAAAGTCTGGCACAATATCTTGCAATAAATCTAGCAAAACATCTTGCGAATAGTCTGGAAAAAGTTTTGCGAAGTCTGTTAAAATATCTGGCAAAAGGTCGGGCGATGAGTCTAAGAAAAAGTCTAACGGAAAGTCTAGCAAAAAGTCTTGTAGAAAGTCTTGCAGGAAGTCTGGCAAAACATCTTGCGTAGAGTCTGGCGAATAGTCTGGCAAAAAGTCTTGCGGAAAGTCTTGCAAAATGTTTTTCAAAAAGTATGGTGAAAAGTGTTGCTAAAAGTTTGTCGAAACGTCTAGCAAAAGATCTAGCCATGAGTCTAGGAAAAAGTCTGGCGAAAAGTGTAGCAAAAAATCTGGCAAAAAGTCTTGCGGAAAGTCTGGCAAAATTCTAAAAAAAAGTCTGGTAAAAAGTCTTCAGAAAGTCTGGCACAATATCTTGCAATAAATCTAGCAAAACATCTTGCGAATAGTCTGGAAAAAGTTTTGCGAAGTCTGTTAAAATATCTGGCAAAAGGTCGGGCGATGAGTCTAAGAAAAAGTCTAACGGAAACTCTAGCAAAAAGTCTTGTAGAAAGACTTGCAGGAAGTCTGGCAAAACATCTTGCGTAGAGTCTGGCGGATAGTCTGGCAAAAAGTCTTGCGGAAAGTCTTGCAAAATGTTTTTCAAAAAGTATGGTGAAAAGTGTTGCTAAAAGTTTGTCGAAACGTCTAGCAAAAGATCTAGTTATGAGTCTAGGAAAAAGTCTGGCGAAAAGTCTAGCAAAAAGTCTGGCAAAAAGTCTTGCGGAAAGTCTGGCAAAAGTCTTGCGGAAAGTCTGGCAAAATTCTAACAAAAAGTCTGGTGAAAAGCCTCCAGAAAGTCTGGCAAAATGTCTTGCGTAAAGTCTGGCAAAAAGTTTTTTGAAAAGTCTGGTGGAAAGTTTTGCGAAAAGTCTGTTAAAATATCTGGCAAAAGGTCGGGCGATGAGTCTAAGAAAAAGTCTAACGGAAAGTCTAGCAAAAAGTCTTGTAGAAAGTCTTGCAGGAAGTCTGGCAAAACATCTTGCGTAGAGTCTGGCGAATAGTCTGGCAAAAAGTCTTGCGTAAAGTCTTGCAAAATGTTTTTCAAAAAGTATGGTGAAAAGTGTTGCTAAAAGTTTGTCGAAACGTCTGGCAAAAGATCTAGCCATGAGTCTAGGAAAAAGTCTGGCGAAAAGTCTAGCAAAAAGTCTAGCAGAACGTCTTGCGAATAGTCTGGCAAAATGTTTGATGAAAGTTTAATTTGATAAGTGCCTAATAAAAAGTCTGGCGAATAGTCTGGCAACAAGTCTTGCGTAAAGTCTGGCGATAATTTTTTCAATCAGTCTAATATAGAGTGTTGCGGAAAGTCTGTCCAAACGTAGGGCAAAAGGTCTGGCGATGAGTCTAGAAAAAAGGCACACGAAAATTCTAACAAAAAGTCTGGTGAAAAGTCGTCAGAAAGTCTGGCAAAATATCTTGCAATAAGTCTAGCAAAACGTCTTGCGAATAGTCTGGAAAAAGTTTTGCGAAAAGTCTGTTAAAATATCTGGCAAAAGGTCGGGCGATGAGTCTAAGAAAAAGTCCAACAGAAAGTCTAGCAAAAAGTCTTGTAGAAAGACTTGCAGGAAGTCTGGCAAAACATCTTGCGTAGAGTCTGGCGGATAGTCTGGCAAAAAGTCTTGCGGAAAGTCTTGCAAAATGTTTTTCAAAAAGTATGGTGAAAAGTGTTGCTAAAAGTTTGTCGAAACGTCTAGCAAAAGATCTAGTTATGAGTCTAGGAAAAAGTCTGGCGAAAAGTCTAGCAAAAAGTCTGGCAAAAAGTCTTGCGGAAAGTCTGGCAAAAGTCTTGCGGAAAGTCTGGCAAAATTCTAACAAAAAGTCTGGTGAAAAGCCTCCAGAAAGTCTGGCAAAAGGTCTTGCGTAAAGTCTGGCAAAAAGTTTTTTGAAAAGTCTGGTGGAAAGTTTTGCGAAAAGTCTGTTAAAATATCTGGCAAAAGGTCGGGCGATGAGTCTAAGAAAAAGTCTAACGGAAAGTCTAGCAAAAAGTCTTGTAGAAAGTCTTGCAGGAAGTCTGGCAAAACATCTTGCGTAGAGTCTGGCGAATAGTCTGGCAAAAAGTCTTGCGTAAAGTCTTGCAAAATGTTTTTCAAAAAGTATGGTGAAAAGTGTTGCTAAAAGTTTGTCGAAACGTCTGGCAAAAGATCTAGCCATGAGTCTAGGAAAAAGTCTGGCGAAAAGTCTAGCAAAAAGTCTAGCAGAACGTCTTGCGAATAGTCTGGCAAAATGTTTGATGAAAGTTTAATTTGATAAGTGCCTAATAAAAAGTCTGGCGAATAGTCTGGCAACAAGTCTTGCGTAAAGTCTGGCGATAATTTTTTCAATCAGTCTAATATAGAGTGTTGCGGAAAGTCTGTCCAAACGTAGGGCAAAAGGTCTGGCGATAAGTCTAGAAAAAAGGCACACGAAAATTCTAACAAAAAGTCTGGTGAAAAGTCGTCAGAAAGTCTGGCAAAATATCTTGCAATAAGTCTAGCAAAACGTCTTGCGAATAGTCTGGAAAAAGTTTTGCGAAAAGTCTGTTAAAATATCTGGCAAAAGGTCGGGCGATGAGTCTAAGAAAAGTCCAACAGAAAGTCTAGCAAAAGTCTTGTAGAAAGACTTGCAGGAAGTCTGGCAAAACATCTTGCGTAGAGTCTGGCGGATAGTCTGGCAAAAAGTCTTGCGGAAAGTCTTGCAAAATGTTTTTCAAAAAGTATGGTGAAAAGTGTTGCTAAAAGTTTGTCGAAACGTCTAGCAAAAGATCTAGTTATGAGTCTAGGAAAAAGTCTGGCGAAAAGTCTAGCAAAAAGTCTGGCAAAAAGTCTTGCGGAAAGTCTGGCAAAAGTCTTGCGGAAAGTCTGGCAAAATTCTAACAAAAAGTCTGGTGAAAAGCCTCCAGAAAGTCTGGCAAAATGTCTTGCGTAAAGTCTGGCAAAAAGTTTTTTGAAAAGTCTGGTGGAAAGTTTTGCGAAAAGTCTGTTAAAATATCTGGCAAAAGGTCGGGCGATGAGTCTAAGAAAAAGTCTAACGGAAAGTCTAGCAAAAAGTCTTGTAGAAAGTCTTGCAGGAAGTCTGGCAAAACATCTTGCGTAGAGTCTGGCGAATAGTCTGGCAAAAAGTCTTGCGTAAAGTCTTGCAAAATGTTTTTCAAAAAGTATGGTGAAAAGTGTTGCTAAAAGTTTGTCGAAACGTCTGGCAAAAGATCTAGCCATGAGTCTAGGAAAAAGTCTGGCGAAAAGTCTAGCAAAAAGTCTAGCAGAACGTCTTGCGAATAGTCTGGCAAAATGTTTGATGAAAGTTTAATTTGATAAGTGCCTAATAAAAAGTCTGGCGAATAGTCTGGCAACAAGTCTTGCGTAAAGTCTGGCGATAATTTTTTCAATCAGTCTAATATAGAGTGTTGCGGAAAGTCTGTCCAAACGTAGGGCAAAAGGTCTGGCGATGAGTCTAGAAAAAAGGCACACGAAAATTCTAACAAAAAGTCTGGTGAAAAGTCGTCAGAAAGTCTGGCAAAATATCTTGCAATAAGTCTAGCAAAACGTCTTGCGAATAGTCTGGAAAAAGTTTTGCGAAAAGTCTGTTAAAATATCTGGCAAAAGGTCGGGCGATGAGTCTAAGAAAAAGTCCAACAGAAAGTCTAGCAAAAAGTCTTGTAGAAAGACTTGCAGGAAGTCTGGCAAAACATCTTGCGTAGAGTCTGGCGGATAGTCTGGCAAAAAGTCTTGCGGAAAGTCTTGCAAAATGTTTTTCAAAAAGTATGGTGAAAAGTGTTGCTAAAAGTTTGTCGAAACGTCTAGCAAAAGATCTAGTTATGAGTCTAGGAAAAAGTCTGGCGAAAAGTCTAGCAAAAAGTCTGGCAAAAAGTCTTGCGGAAAGTCTGGCAAAAGTCTTGCGGAAAGTCTGGCAAAATTCTAACAAAAAAGTCTGGTGAAAAGCCTCCAGAAAGTCTGGCAAAATGTCTTGCGTAAAGTCTGGCAAAAAGTTTTTTGAAAAGTCTGGTGGAAAGTTTTGCGAAAAGTCTGTTAAAATATCTGGCAAAAGGTCGGGCGATGAGTCTAAGAAAAAGTCTAACGGAAAGTCTAGCAAAAAGTCTTGTAGAAAGTCTTGCAGGAAGTCTGGCAAAACATCTTGCGTAGAGTCTGGCGAATAGTCTGGCAAAAAGTCTTGCGTAAAGTCTTGCAAAATGTTTTTCAAAAAGTATGGTGAAAAGTGTTGCTAAAAGTTTGTCGAAACGTCTGGCAAAAGATCTAGCCATAAGTCTAGGAAAAAGTCTGGCGAAAAGTCTAGCAAAAAGTCTAGCAGAACGTCTTGCGAATAGTCTGGCAAAATGTTTGATGAAAGTTTAATTTGATAAGTGCCTAATAAAAAGTCTGGCGAATAGTCTGGCAACAAGTCTTGCGTAAAGTCTGGCGATAATTTTTTCAATCAGTCTAATATAGAGTGTTGCGGAAAGTCTGTCCAAACGTAGGGCAAAAGGTCTGGCGATGAGTCTAGAAAAAAGGCACACGAAAATTCTAACAAAAAGTCTGGTGAAAAGTCGTCAGAAAGTCTGGCAAAATATCTTGCAATAAGTCTAGCAAAACGTCTTGCGAATAGTCTGGAAAAAGTTTTGCGAAAAGTCTGTTAAAATATCTGGCAAAAGGTCGGGCGATGAGTCTAAGAAAAAGTCCAACAGAAAGTCTAGCAAAAAGTCTTGTAGAAAGTCTTGCAGGAAGTCTGGCAAAACATCTTGCGTAGAGTCTGGTGAATAGTCTGGCAAGAAGTGTTGCGGAAAGTCTGGCAAAATTCTGACAAAAAGTCTGGTGAAAAGCCTCCAGAAAGTCTGGCAAAATGTCTTGCAAAAAGTCTTGCGTAAAGTCTGGCAAAAAGTCTTGCGTAAAGTCTGGAAAGAAGTTTTTCAAAAAGTCTGGTGAAGAGTGATTCGAAAAGTCTCTTATAACGTCTGGCAAAAGATCAGGCGATGAGTCTAAGAAAAAGTCTGGCGGAGTCTAGCAAAAAGTCTGGGGATAAGTCTCGCAGGAAGTCTAGAAAATGTCTTTTAAAAAGTCTAGCATAATATCTAGGGAATAGTCTGGCAAAAAGTCTTGCGTAAAGTCTGGCAAAAAGTTTCAGAAAAGGTCTGGTGAAAAGTGTTGCTAAAAGTCTATTGAAACGTCTGGCAAGAGGTCTTGCGATGAATCTAGGAAAAAGTCTGGCGAAAAGTCTAACAAAAAGTCAGGTAGAAAGTCTTGCAGGAAGTCTGGCAAAAGGTCTTGCACAAAGACTAGCAGAATTTCTTACGGATAGTCTGGCAAAAAGTCCTGCGTAAAGTCTGGCAAAAAGTTTTTAAAAAAGTCTGGTGAAAAGTGTTGCGAAAAGTCTGTCGAAACGTCTGGCAAAAGATCTGGCGATAAGTCTAGAAAGAAGTCTGGCGAAAAGTCTAGCAAAAAGTCTGGTAAACAGTCTTGCCGGAAGTCTAGCAAAACGTCTTGCAAAAAGTCTAGCAGAACGTCTTGCGAATAGTCTGACAAAATGTTTGAAGAAAGTCTAATTTGATAAGTGTCTAATAAAAAGTCTGGCGAATAGTCTAGCAAAAATTTTTTCAAATAGTCTGGTGGAAAGTTTTGCGATAAGTCTGTCAAAATATCTGGCGAAAGGTCGGGCGATGAGTCTAAGAAAAAGTCTGCCGGAAAGTCTAGCAAAAAGTTTTGTAACAAGTCTTGCAGAAACTCTGGCAAAAAGTCTTGCGTAAAGTCTGGCAAATAGTCTGGCAAAAAGTCTTACGAAAAGTCTGACAAAATCTTTTTCAAAAAGTATGGTGCAGAGTGTTGCTTAAAGTTTGTCGAAACGTCTGGCAAAAGATCTAGCCATGAGTCTAGGTAAAAGTCTGGCGGAAAGTCTAGCATAAAGTCTGGATGGAAGTCTTGCGTGAAGTCTGCCAAAAAGTCTTGCGTGAAGTCTGGCAAAAAGTTTTTCAAAAAGTCTAATAAAGAGTGTTGCGGAAAGTCTGTCAAAACGTCTGGCAAAAGGTCTGGCGATGAGTCTAAGAAAATGTCTGGCAGAAAGTCTAGCAAAAAGTCTTGTAGAAAGTCTTGCAGGAAGTCTAGCCAAACGTCTTGCGTAGAGTCTGGCGAATAGTCTGACAAAAAATCTTGCGGAAAGTCTGGCAAAATGTTCTTTAAAAAGTATGGTAAAAAGTGTTGCTAAAAGTTTGTCGAAACGTTTGGCAAAAGATCTAGCTATGGGTCTAGGAAAAAGTCTGGCGAAAAGTCTAGCAAAACGTCTGGCAAAAAGTCTTGCGGAAAGTCTGGCAAAATTCTAACAAAATATCTGGTAAAAAGCCTCCAGGAAGTCTGGCAAAATGTCTAACAAAAAGTCTAGCAAAACGTCTTGCGAATAGTCTGGAAAAAGTCTTGCGTAAAGTCTGGCAAAAACTCTTGCGTAAAGTCTAGCTAAAAGTTCTTAAAAATTATGGTGGAAAGTTTAGCAAAAAGTCTTGTAGAAAGTCTTGCAGGAAGTCTGGCAAAACGTCTTGCGTAGAGTCTGGCGAATAGTTTGGCAAAAAGTCTTGCGTAAAGTCTGGCAAACAGATCTAGCGATGAGTCTAGAAAAAGTCTGGCAAAAACTCTTGCGTAAAGTCTAGCTAAAAGTTCTTAAAAATTATGGTGGAAAGTCTAGCAAAAAGTCTTGTAGAAAGTCTCGCAGGAAGTCTGACAAAATGTCTTGCAAAAAGTCTAGTAAAATGTCTTGCTAATAGTCTGGCAAAAAGTCTTACGTAAAGTCTGGCAAAAAGTTTTTAAAAAGGTCTGGTGAAAAGTGTTGCTAAAAGTTCTGTTGAAACGTCTGGCAAAAATTCTCGTGATAAGTCTAGGTAAAAGTCTGGCGAAAAGTGTAACAAAAAGTCAGGTAGAAAGTCTTGCAGGAAGTCTGGCAAAAAGTCTTGCACAAAGTCTAGCAGAATTTCTTACGGATAGTCTGGCAAAAAGTCCTGCGTAAAGTCTGGCAAAAAGTTTTTAAAAATGTCTGGAGAAAAGTGTTGCGAAAAGTCTAGCAAAATCTTTTGCGAATAGTCTGGCAAAAAGTCTTGCGTGAAGTCTGCCAAAAAGTCTTGCGTGAAGTCTGGCAAAAAGTTTTTCAAAAAGTCTAATAAAGAGTGTTGCGGAAAGTCTGTCAAAACGTCTGGCAAAAGGTCTGGCGATGAGTCTAAGAAAATGTCTGGCAGAAAGTCTAGCAAAAAGTCTTGTAGAAAGTCTTGCAGGAAGTCTAGCCAAACGTCTTGCGTAGAGTCTGGCGAATAGTCTGACAAAAAATCTTGCGGAAAGTCTGGCAAAATGTTTCTTAAAAAGTATGGTAAAAAGTGTTGCTAAAAGTTTGTCGAAACGTTTGGCAAAAGATCTAGCTATGGGTCTAGGAAAAAGTCTGGCGAAAAGTCTAGCAAAGCGTCTGGCAAAAAGTCTTGCGGAAAGTCTGGCAAAATTCTAACAAAATATCTGGTAAAAAGCCTTCAGGAAGTCTGGCAAAATGTCTTGCAAAAAGTCTAGCAAAACGTCTTGCGAATAGTCTGGAAAAAGTCTTGCGTAAAGTCTGGCAAAAACTCTTGCGTAAAGTCTAGCTAAAAGTTCTTAAAAATTATGGTGGAAAGTTTAGCAAAAAGTCTTGTAGAAAGTCTTGCAGGAAGTCTGGCAAAACGTCTTGCGTAGAGTCTGGCGAATAGTTTGGCAAAAAGTCTTGCGTAAAGTCTGGCAAACAGATCTAGCGATGAGTCTAGGAAAAAGTCTGGCAAAAACTCTTGCGTAAAGTCTAGCTAAAAGTTCTTAAAAATTATGGTGGAAAGTCTAGCAAAAAGTCTTGTAGAAAGTCTCGCAGGAAGTCTGACAAAATGTCTTGCAAAAAGTCTAGTAAAATGTCTTGCGAATAGTCTGGCAAAAAGTCTTACGTAAAGTCTGGCAAAAAGTTTTTAAAAAGGTCTGGTGAAAAGTGTTGCTAAAAGTTCTGTTGAAACGTCTGGCAAAAGTTCTCGTGATAAGTTTAGGTAAAAGTCTGGCGAAAAGTGTAACAAAAAGTCAGGTAGAAAGTCTTGCAGGAAGTCTGGCAAAAAGTCTTGCACAAAGTCTAGCAGAATTTCTTACGGATAGTCTGGCAAAAAGTCCTGCGTAAAGTCTGGCAAAAAGTTTTTAAAAATGTCTGGAGAAAAGTGTTGCGAAAAGTCTAGCAAAATCTTTTGCGAATAGTCTGGCAAAAAGTCTTGCGTGAAGTCTGCCAAAAAGTCTTGCGTGAAGTCTGGCAAAAAGTTTTTCAAAAAGTCTAATAAAGAGTGTTGCGGAAAGTCTGTCAAAACGTCTGGCAAAAGGTCTGGCGATGAGTCTAAGAAAATGTCTGGCAGAAAGTCTAGCAAAAAGTCTTGTAGAAAGTCTTGCAGGAAGTCTAGCCAAACGTCTTGCGTAGAGTCTGGCGAATAGTCTGACAAAAAATCTTGCGGAAAGTCTGGCAAAATGTTTTTTAAAAAGTATGGTAAAAAGTGTTGCTAAAAGTTTGTCGAAACGTCTGGCAAAAGATCTAGCTATGGGTCTAGGAAAAAGTCTGGCGAAAAGTCTAGCAAAACGTCTGGCAAAAAGTCTTGCGGAAAGTCTGGCAAAATTCTAACAAAATATCTGGTAAAAAGCCTCCAGGAAGTCTGGCAAAATGTCTTGCAAAAAGTCTAGCAAAACGTCTTGCGAATAGTCTGGAAAAAGTCTTGCGTAAAGTCTGGCAAAAACTCTTGCGTAAAGTCTAGCTAAAAGTTCTTAAAAATTATGGTGGAAAGTTTAGCAAAAAGTCTTGTAGAAAGTCTTGCAGGAAGTCTGGCAAAACGTCTTGCGTAGAGTCTGGCGAATAGTCTGGCAAAAAGTCTTGCGTAAAGTCTGGCAAACAGATCTAGCGATGAGTCTAGGAAAAAGTCTGGCAAAAACTCTTGCGTAAAGTCTAGCTAAAAGTTCTTAAAAATTATGGTGGAAAGTCTAGCAAAAAGTCTTGTAGAAAGTCTCGCAGGAAGTCTGACAAAATGTCTTGCAAAAAGTCTAGTAAAATGTCTTGCGAATAGTCTGGCAAAAAGTCTTACGTAAAGTCTGGCAAAAAGTTTGTAAAAAGGTCTGGTGAAAAGTGTTGCTAAAAGTTCTGTTGAAACGTCTGGCAAAAGTTCTCGTGATAAGTCTAGGTAAAAGTCTGGCGAAAAGTGTAACAAAAAGTCAGGTAGAAAGTCTTGCAGGAAGTCTGGCAAAAAGTCTTGCACAAAGTCTAGCAGAATTTCTTACGGATAGTCTGGCAAAAAGTCCTGCGTAAAGTCTGGCAAAAAGTTTTTAAAAATGTCTGGAGAAAAGTGTTGCGAAAAGTCTAGCAAAATCTTTTGCGAATAGTCTGGCAAAAAGTTTTTAAAAAGGTCTGGTGAAAAGTGTTGCTAAAAGTTCTGTTGAAACGTTTGGCAAAAGGTCTCCTGATAAGTCTAGGTAAAAGTCTGGCGAAAAGCCTAGCAAAAAGTCTGGTAGAAAGTCTTGCAGGAAGTCTGGCGAAAAGTCTGGCGAATAGTTTGGCAAAAAGTCTTGCGTAAAGTCTGGCAAAAAAGGCCTGCGTAAAGTCTGGCAAAAAGTTTTTTAAAAAGTTTGGTGAAAAGTTTTGCGAAAAGTTCGTCAAAACGTCTGGCAAAAGATCTAGCGATGAGTCTAGGAAAAAGTCTGGCGAAAATTCTAACAAAAAGTCTGGGGAAAAGTCTCGCAGGAAGTTTGGCAAAATGTTTTGCGAATAGTCTGGCAAAAAGTCTTGCGTAAAGTCTGGCAAAAAGGTTTTAAAAAGGTCTGGTGAAAAGTGTTGTTAAAAGTTCTGTTGAAACGTCTGGCAAAAGGTCTCGTGATGAGTCTAGGTAAAAGTCTGGCGAAAAGCCTAGCAAAATGTCTGGTAGAAAGTCTTGCAGGAAGTCTGGCAAAAAGTCTTGCGGGAAGTCTGGCAAAATGTTTTTCAAAAAGTATGGTGAAAAGTGTTGCTAAAAGTTTATCGAAACGTCTGGCAAAAGATCTAGCTATGAGTCTAGGTAAAAGTCTGGCGAAAAGTCTAGCAAAAAGTCTGGATGGAAGTCTTGCGTAAAGTCTGGAGTAAAGTTTTTCAAAAAGTCTGGCAAAAAGTCTTGCGTAGAGTCTGCCAAAAAGTCTTGCGTAAAGTCTGGCAATAAGTTTTCCAAAAAGTCTAATAAAGGGTGTTGCGGAAAGTCTGTAGAAACGTCTGGCAAAAGGTCTGGCGATGAGTCTAAGAAAAAGTCTGGCGAAAAGTCTAGCAAAAAGTCTTGTAGAAAGTCTTGCAGGATGTCTGGCAAAACGTCTTGCGTAGAGTCTGGCGAATAGTCTGGCAAAAAGTCTTGCGGGAAGTCTGGCAAAATGTTTTTCAAAAAGTATGGTGAAAAGTGTTGCTAAAAGTTTGTCGAAACGTCTGGCAAAAGATCTAGCCATGAGTCTAGAAAAAAGTCTGGCGAAAAGTTTCTCAAAAAGTCTGGTGGAAAGTGTTGCGAAAAGTCTGTCGAAACGTCTGGGAAAAGGTCTGGCGAAAACTTTGGCGATAAGTCTGGCAAAAACCTCGGTGAAATATCTTGCTAGAATTCTGGAAAAAAGTCTTGCTACAATCATGGCTAAAATTATAACAAAATATCTGTCTGAGATCCTACTTAATAGTTTTATCGTTACAATAAAATTTGTAAGACTAGTGCGGAAAACTCAAAGATCCCATTATAATACTATACATAAAAATTTATAATACAAACTTTCAATGTATCATACTTTGAGGTTAGGTTTGTCGTGCTTATAATATTATAATAAGTTACAATTCCAGACGCTAGAAAGAATAAGAATTCGGCAAATAAAATGGTAACTAATGTAGCAAATAATCAGACAAACAAAAAGGTTAAAAAGTTTGAAAATAATATCATAAAAAGTTATTGAAAAACCTGATATAGAATCTAGCGTGGTCTGCTTTCTTTTTTTAGACTCTCAATTAATAATTAGTACATTTTGTAACGGTAAAAAAGCCTTTTTATACCAGTTGCAAATCGTATTTTTTACCATGAGAGCCAAGAAAGAGCAACGAAGTTGCGATTTTGGGGTTAGAATGCCAAACAAATTATTCTGATATTAAGAATATTATGATTTCTAATAAATACACTAAGAATGTCTATTTTTACATTCAAATGACTTCTTAAATGTATACTTTTTGGAAATTAAAATACTATCTAAATAGTAAATATTTAATCGTATAAATAATATATTACCACTCAACAGATTCTTGAATTTTATTTAAAAAATATTATCACTTATGTACAAAGTGGAAAAAAATTTTTAATTTTAACACACATAAGTGTTACAGATAAACCACAAATTTTTGTGTTAAAATTTACAAATTTTATTTCTGTAATTTACGAAGTTAAAATTATAACATAATTCATGAATAATATAAAATTTTGAATAATAAAATTTGTAAATTTTCAAATTTATTTGTATTAAAATATAATGGTTGAAATGATGATTAGATAGTAAATAATGACTTTCTTGTATTTCTTTCTGTTAATATATTTAAAAAGAAGAGAGATAAAAAAATATAAGAAAAAGGATAAAATGATGGATGTTGGCGTGGATCAATAAAATCATAAACAAACTAATCTTATTTGATAATATAACATTGTTGTTTAAAGGCGAACGTAAACAAGTGATTCCGAAAAGAGCCGATCATTTTTTAATATGAGTATGCCATAGAAATAGAGCCGGTTAGTGGCTCAGTCGGTAGAGCGTTGGATTCGTAGTCGTGGGGTTCTGTGTTCGAATCCCGCTCTCGGCAACCGATTGATAAAGGCACCATTTTACGTTACATGTGCTTTGTTCACAAACACACTTACAAGCTCCGTTGCTGATTAACATCACAAGTAGCATAAATATAGCGACGTTAAAGAGAGAAAAAAAGTATAAAAATTTTTGGACTTACGTCATTATAAAATATCACCAATAATAGTTTGTAATTATTGATGATAAGTTATTAATATTATTGTTATTGTTATAATTATTTATTATTATAGAAAGATTTAAGCACTGCGCGTCTGAAATCTGCTCACTATGTATGCTTATTCGGGGCGAAAAAACTTTTATTTCGCTCAGTCGCTAACTACGACGAGCTTGAAAACGCTATTAAAAATATTTGTATCATAATATAGTAATAATTAAACCAATACTGATTCTCCCTAAGTTCCCAATACTGTACCAGTTTATTAAACATATGTAACTGTTGTTCAATATTAATCGTATAGGAATAGCACATCTACCTCACAGTGCAATTTTTAATGCAACGTTAGAATAACTTTTTAAATATAGATTGTTTAATATTAAGGTCGCTCATCCGCCTAGGACCGTATCATGTTTTGGATCCCTGGGTAATATTTGTATTATTGCACATTTTTATAAATGAATATACTCTATACATCTCAATTATAACTATTATTATTTTAAAAACAAAAATCATTGCATAAGTAAAAGCGTAGAAAAATCAATCTTAAAAAGTCTTGTGAACCATCAATTATAGAATGTGGCTTTAAATTGCATGAATCCTAGTATTTGTTGTATATTATAAGCACATTAATTTAAAAATTTATAGATTATTACTGATAAAAAATATTCTTTCTAAAAATGAATATTTATGAAGCTTAAGAAGGGGCCGAACTATCTGTCTTTGTCTAATAGCGTTTTTCATCATTTATGTAAACACTATTCGGTATAACAAGAAAAAAATAGCAGCCCCCGCTAGATATTAGTATAATTAGTAAATTTTGTAATAACAACCAAATTTTTTACTGCATAGTTTTTGACTAATTAGAGACCTACTAGCAATCTAGAATATAACCTATCTTTTTTTGGTAGGTCTCTAATTATTCAAAAACTACGCAGTGAAAAAATTTGGTTGTTATTACAAAATTTACTTATTATACTAATATCTAGCGGGGGCTGCTATTTTTTTCTTGTTATACCGGATAGTGTTTACATAAATGATGAAAAACACTATTAGACAAAGACAGATAGTTCGGCCCCTTCTTAAGGTGATGTAAAATAGACTACACCTGCACTCAGAAATATTTACCGTTTTCTTGTTTGATTGCAAAGTTTTGAAAAACGGGATACATTAGCTTCTAGTGTGTATCATGGGAATTGTTCAATTAAATTAAATAAAGTGATTGATTAATTATTGAGAATTTTGGATTTTAATATTCAAGGTTATGAAAATAATAATTATTATTGGAACCCAAAATATTTAATAATTGATAAATGAATTTACTTCGAAATTAATTTCAATAATAATCACTATATTTACTACAAACTAATGTATTTCTTTTTCTGAAATTTCGGAGTAAAATAAAAAAATTCCAAAGTACTGGTGAAGTGTCCGTTTTATATCACCTTAAGAAACTCTAATTATAAAAAAAATTACTTTATTATAACGCTGCCAAGTTTAAGCATTTTGAAATATGTTTTGTTAAATAGAATTATCTGATAGCGCCCAATTTTAAAATAAGAATAACCATACAAAAAATGTTTTTGCTTCACAAAACAACAATTTTATCATAAAGTTACCTGATTTTATTAAGTTATTAGAAGACAAAGTATATCTTATTAAATAGTTGAAAGAAATGAATATTTAATAATTATTGTTACTTATTTGCCTGCTACTTAAAGAATTATCATACTTCCAACAATACTGTTCGAATAGAACTATTATAAAATTAAATTTTTACTAATATCGATTGACGAGTAGTTATTTAAATATTTTTATATCATTTTTACGATAATGATATTAACCAAAAACTTACTTTTAATGATATTTCAAAAATAAATTATTCTTTATAATTCATTAGTAATTATTATAATTATTTAATAATCAATCATAATTTTGTTGAATATTTACGTTTAAACAATAATTTATTCAATTAGTAATTTGATATTTTTGGAATATTAAATTATCGTTTTTATTAAATATTATTTATTTAATTATAAAATAAAATAAAACAACAAATTGAATTTTCATTATAAGACTAGCATTGCCATCTATTATTCAACATTACGTACTTCGATTATAAACATTAGAATACTCAAATTTTTATTTTTGGGTTATATGTCAGGGACAATAACAAACAAATGTTTATTTATTTGGTAACTATGCAAGTGATCGATGAGCTCGTTGCTACCGGGGCAGAATGGGCACACACTTGTTGCTGTTTTTGAACGTTTAGAATGACGCTCTCTGATTGGCTGAAAAAGCGTAACTTTAAAGTGCTGTAGTTTAAAAACTATACGAGATAGAAATAAAATTACAATATAAAGTTTGTTCAAAATGATGTCCTCTATCACCCTGTCAAGGGAAATACAGTAGTTTAGAATCACCGTGTATATATATATATACACAGTGGGCTGTCGTCGTTGTCAAATAAGTACGCGCATGCGTAGTGGACTAGACTGGCGCGTTTAAAATGTTTAAAGCATCACCTTAAATTGAGGTGATGTCAGTGTACTTCAGAGTGATTAATTATAGCATGGCTAAGAATCAATGATCTCGTACGTGAAAGTGATTTACAGTGTACACCACGCCTACGCATTTTGTCATAAAAAGATAGTATCCACAAAAGTCGGCTCTACTGGCCAGCTGGAAAATAATCAGTGTATATCTTAATTTATATTTAAATTGCTGTTAAGTACTGATAGTGAATAGCCTAGGAAACTATTTCACTAATATATCATAATTTAAGTTAATTTTGAAAGAAAAAATTGATCTTCCTTAATAGTTCTACTACTAATAAATTAGTAAACGAAACAGAAGGCTTTTATCATCTAAAGACAATATAGTAGTATTGAGACGTAGAGTTTGCCTGCGTCAACTCTAAGCGTCCAAGAGGAAGAAACTTTATTCAATCCTGACACGAAAATTTCACCGTGTAAGTTAAGATATCTACAGCCAAAACGACTAAAACCAGAAAGAAAGAGACTTGGAATAAATTCATCTATACTCCTTCTCTCCTGGACATAGTCAGTTAAAATTTTAAAACTAAACGAATTACTTACATAGCGTTTCTATATGGATAAATCATAAAATTATAATTCATCTTGAAAATTAAAAAAAAATTTTGATGTACTGAATAGTTATTAGAGATTTAAGAAGGGGCCGAACTATCTGTCTTTGTCTAATAGCGTTTTTCATCATTTATATAAACACTATCCGGTATGAAAAGAAAAAAATAGCAGCCCCCGCTAGATATTAGTATAATAAGTAAATTTTTTAATAAAAATCAAATTTTTTACCGCATAGTTTTTGACTAATTAGAGACCTACTAGCGATCTAGAATATAACCTATCTTTTTTTGGTAGGTCTCTAATTATTCAAAAACTACGCAGTGAAAAAATTTGGTTGTTATTACAAAATTTACTTATTATACTAATATCTAGCGGGGGCTGCTATTTTTTTCTTGTTATACCGGATAGTGTTTACATAAATGATGAAAAACGCTATTAGACAAAGACAGATAGTTCGGCCCCTTCTTAATAAGGTATGAAAAGATCAATTGCTAGATATTGTGATTGATTTAATATATGGTTTGGGTTATGCAAATAAGTTACAATATAAATTTGTTAAAATTTCTGAATTTGAATAAATAACAAATTCCAATGCATAAATTGTGTTAACCTTTGATTAAATTACTGATCCTAACAAACATATATATATATATATATATATATATATATATATATATATATATATATATATATGTGTGATAATGAATATATACAATTTTTATAACTGATATTATAAAATTTTATATATAATACCTGTATACATGTGTATATATATATATATATATATATATATATATATATATATATATATATATACGTATATGCTTAATTATATATATATATACGTATATGCTTAATTCTCAAAAAATCGGCTGTGTAACGGGCGCGTTTTGCTGGATGCACGGTCGCCAGGTAATTTTAATAATAAATTACCAAAATATAGATTAAAGTTACATTTATAAGTTCTTGACATGCATTAGTCACATAATCCATACAGCAGACAGAATTAAAACACCAGCATCGACGATCTCTTCTAGATGCTTTACTATTAGAGATGCGATAACTGATATTTTAATTATCATGTAAGGCTATATAATCGACGACTTCCATTAGATGCTTTACTATTGGAAGTGCGATATCATATCCTTATTTTAGATGCAATTTATGTTGGTACAACAATCGACGACATTCACTGGATGCTTTACCATTGAATGTGCGATAATATGTACTTTCACGATAAGATGTTTTTTGATTGTTATTATCTGAAAATAAGTTTAAATTAATAAATTTAAAATCATTTTATATCTTTTAATTTTTTAACTTTATTTAATAAAATATATCTTTTTATAAAAATTACAAATGAAATGAGAACGTTAAATTAGTCTAATTTCTACATGCTCTCGTGCCGAGAATCAGTACATGATCGAACATCTAAGAGAGAATGAGAGAGCTTGGATGAATTCGCGCTCTTTTATATTATTTCATAAACCTTCTATGAAGTTCTATTTTTCACTAAAGAATTATACATTAGGAAATAGAATGTTCGATAAAATTCATTTAATATATTTGCAAAAGAAACCTTTAATTATGATAAATATATTTGCAAAAGAAACATTCTATTTCCTTTACATTTCAAAAAACTATTTTTAATAATCTATTTTATTATTTATCATCTAGAAAAGCTAATTTTTTATATTTTAATTCCTATCTTCAAATTTTAACATATACATATTATAGAAATTGGATGTTCTATTTATGTATAAACAATTATTTTAAAAAAATTACATCTACTATATTTTATTATTAATAATCAAATATTGATAATACTTTTTCATTAACAGAAATAGAACATTCCATTTCTATATTCATTTTACTATCTCTGTATATATACATTTTGACTTATCTTCGTTATCGGCCTCAGTAGGTAACTATGAAGTCCTACTTATACCTTTAACGTAATTTAGACTTATTATTACAGAAAATCATTCTGTGTCTTAAATAATGTTCATTTATTTATGAAACATTCATATTCAATTTAATAATTCTAAATAGAATTGATATGAGCCGTTTCAGCTGATTACACGAGAAATTTTTAATGATGACGATTGAAAAGAATTTATATATTGTATCTTTATGCATTATATTTAACTTGAATAATACTTTAATGAAGATGAAATTCGAACTTAAGTACTTATGAATACCTTTCAATAAGTACCTTAGTTAACAGCGGTTACATCGAGTTAACGGAGTTTATGATTTTTTTTGGGTGGAATTGATCCAATTATTAATAATTAATGATGAATGTAAAAAAGGGTATAAACAACACAGAAAAAAGTATGTAGACCCGTAGACACTGCCATCTAAATGCGTTGCGCACTGTGCTATTAGCATCGTTAGGTGGTGTTCGTGCATATTCTTTCGATGCTTTGCGCACGGCACAAAACCATGCATGCGCCGCAGAAGAGGGTGCAAGTGTTTTAAAGCAGCAACTACAACCATGCTGAACCTAGTAAGACGCTGCATGAAGGCCACCTATCGATGCGTATCTTAGATTGCAGTGTCTACGAGCCTGCATACTTTTTTCCGTGAAGTAAATATACTTTTTTATTAAAGAAAAACAAACATTTCTAAGTGGAATAAAATAAACTTTAAATATGATTCACGGATGATATCTAATAATACTTTTGTGATTCAAAGCGTGAAAGCTAACAGAGTTAGGTTTTCTAATATTTTACAATTCTTTGGTCAACAAATAGGGTACCTCATTAATAATTTCATCCCGTTATTTATCACAAGAAAGTATAAGGTAACTTGAAAAAAAATTTTCAGTCCGGTCACACATTATTCTATATGAAAGTTTTGGGAAAGAACGGAAATCGGCCGATTTTTTGAGAATTCAGCATATACATGGGACATTTCACACCAACTTGAAGAGCAAAAAAATAAAAACCGCTGAAACTCTGCGAATATATCCTGTTTGTTACCCAAAATATGTAAAAAATTTTAAAGGATTTACATTGAAAGTATCAAGAGCTGTAGCTCCTTGAAATTTGAAAATTTTTCAAAATTTTTGGAAAAGTCCCAACTTTACTATTTTTTTTCTGAAAATCCTGATGTTTTAGAGAGAAATTCGTAAGAATACTTCTTGTTGCAAGTGAAGAAGAGAGTTAGCATGATTTTTTACAGACCTGAATTTTGAAGTTTTCTATTGGTTCTTATATGTGTTACATAGCAATTGAAATTACTCATTGTTCACCACTTCAGAAATTGCTTTGCAAGGGTTTATTTTCTTCCATTTTACATGAACTTTAAAATAAATTTTTGATGATGTAAGTCAGAACCATCAATAAGGAGTGATGCCAGTTTAAAATATATATTTTCATGTATGATTTATTTTTCATATTAAATACAAATATATATTTTCATGTATGATTTATTTTTCATATTGAAAATAAATTATATATGAAAATATATATTTTAAACTGTCATAACTTCTTATTGATGGCTCTTTCTTACACAATCAAAAATTTATTTTGAAGGTAATAAAAAATAGAAGAAAATAAGCCCTCGAAAAGCAATTTCTGAAGTGGCAAAGAATGAGTAATTTCCATTACCATGTAATACATATAAGAACTAATAGAAAAATTCAAAATTCAGGTCTGTAAAGAATCTTCATTTACAACAAGAAGTATTCTTATGAATTTCCCTCTAAAACATCAGGATTTTTAGAAAAAAAAATAGTAACGTTGGGACTTTTCCAAAAATTTTGAAAAATTCTCAAATTTTAAGGATCTATAGCTCTTGATACTTTTAATCTAAATCCTTAGAAATTTTTTTACATATTTTGGATAACAAAAAGAATATATTCTTAAAGTTTCAGCGGTTTTTATTTTTTTGCTCTTCCAGTTGGTGTGAAATGTCCCATATATATTATATTCTACATTATATTATACTCTATATTATATACATATAGGTATAATCTAAATATTCATACATATGTCTCTCTACGAATATTACAATGAATGAAATTTACATATCGAATAAACGTACGTCATCAAAATAAAAAAATAGTATTTTGTGTAACTAGTGTGCGAAATAAGGGATTTGTGCACGAGTTAGAGTTTGTCACCCGAGCGAAGCGGAAGTGCCAAACTCACTCGAGTGCCAAATCCCTTGAGCGCATGTGTTACACATACTATTTTTTGACTCAAGCTGCGCGAAATTCGATGCGTACATCGATTATTTTGAACATAAGAATTTACGTTAGTATTGTATATAATGCTTTGATATCGAGAAAGTCAACTATTTATAATATTAATTTACAGTGATCCGGTGTGAGACGGAAAGGGGGAAGGGTCTTGAGATTCGAGGAGCGGACCCCCCCGCCTCCAAAATATAAATAATAATTCATAAAATAAAAAAACACAATTTATAAAACAATTAAATTTATATTCCGTGAAAATATATTAGATCTCATTAAATATTAAAAGATGATTTACATAACTATAAAATAATGATGAAAATTATTTTCAACTTCGCCTATCGATCCATTGACCTATAAAAAACAAATTATGTTATTTTAATTTTACCTCATATCAGTTCACATACTTTTGCTTTTTTTACACCCGTTGAATTCATTTTGCGCACGCTGAATCTATTTTGTGCGCGCTGAGTTTATTTTGTGCACGCTGAATCTAATTTGCGCATGCTCAATCATATTGCGCACGCTTAACTTACAGTGTGTCCGAATACAGTACTTTGCGTACGCTACAGAGGCAACAAAGAGAAAGCTGAATCTATTTTGCGCACGCTGAGTTTATTTTGCGCACGCTGAATCTATTTTGCGCACGCTCAACTTACAGTGTGTTCGAATACAGTATGTTGCGTACGTTACAGAGTGTCAAAAATTATTTTAATTAATTTATTAGAAGTGACGCTTGAAAGTTACGCTTAAAAGTGAAACTTGAAAGTTACGCTTAAAAGTGACACTTGAAAGTTACGCTTAAAAGTTACGCTTGAAAATGATGCTTAAAAGTGACGCTTAAAAGTTACGCTTAAAAATTACGCTTAAAAGTGACACTTGAAAGTTACGCTTTAAAGTGACGCTTAAAAGTTACGCTTAAAAGTGATGCTTAAAAGTTACGTTTAAAAGTGACACTTAGAAGTTACGCTTGAAAGTGACGCTTTACGAATGCTTATGCGTTACAAATACCACTAGTGTCTAGATACGTGGAATAGTTAAAAAATTATTTGAATAAAATAGATTCATTTATTTCAAGAACATGTGCATATAAAAATATGTGAATATTATTTATTAACAAAATATAATATTAAATATTAATATATAATTTTGTTACGTCAAGAACTCTTCAACCGAAGTAAGTTTGGTCGTAATAACGTTAACCATTTGATAAATTTTCTCCAAAATTTGTATGCACTTCATGCGCTATTGTCTAAAGAAAACAAGCTTTTGAAAACTAATTTTCATAGCGTCGTTACAATTTTAGAGAATTTTAAAGATTTTGGAAATTTTTTCGATTCTTCTTTTTTTATATTACGTAAAGTACTCGATAGATTTGTTCTAAAATTTGTAGGAAAATTATTTGCAAATGCCAAAAGAAGGGAAACTTTTGAAAACTGATTTTCTTTGCATATTTTTAATTTTTGAACATTTTGAAAGTTTTGGTAGAGGAATTAAGAAAAAAAAGTTGTATTTATTTAGCTTATTAGATCTCGAAAACTACTCGATGGATGTGTTTCAAATTTTGTATACCATCTATTTTTTTGTCTAAGTAAGCAAGAAACTGTTGAAAATTGTTTTTTCAGTGTAGTTTTAATTTAAAACCATTTAAAAAATTGAAAAAAAATTTTTTTTTATTATACGTAAATTACTTGATGAATTATCTTTAAAATTTGCATGTAAATTATTTGCAACTGCTGAAAGAAGAATGACTTTTTAAAACCGATTTTTTTTAAGTGTAGTTTTAAATTTTAAATTTTAAATATATATATATATATATATATATATATATGGGACGTTTCATGTCAACTCGACTGACAAAAAAATAGAATTTGCTGAAAATCCGTGAAGAGGTTCCATTTGATAACCAAAATATACAAAAAAATTTTTAGAGGCATAGATCAAAGGGATTACGAGTAATAAGTAATAGAATATTGTGATTTTTCAAATTTTTTTGTGAAATTACCAACTCAATTATTTTTTTCCTCAGAAACTAAGGATTTTAGAGATTCACTTACGAATATATTTATTGTTGCAAATGATGAGTAGAATCTACACAAATTTTTTTAAATCTCAGAATTGCTGTCTTCTGATTAATTCATTTTGTACTTTTATGTAATTTTCAATTTCTGGTGTTCGACCAGGTTGATTTCACTCAGGTTGCACCATGTTATGTATTCTTATAATTTCTTGAAGTGAGCTTTGTCGCATCTTAGGCATAGAACTGAGAGAAGAGCTATAGAACTTTGAATATTAAAAAATAAAATAGAATTTTTAATTTAAAACATATATACTGTGGATTTGGTTCTTCGCTTATAGATAATGCAATATACGAACAAATGATTTTTAAATATCTTAAAAGAGATCTATTTCTTAATAATTTAATTATTAATTTAGAATCTGAATTGAAATATTAACTGTTCATTATTTAGACATCCTCAAAATACACTCGTAACCAAAACATATTTATGTGTTTCAATAAATTGTTATTATAATGATTTTAAATATGTGTTGAAAAAATATTTTTAATACATATTATTTATTTAGAATTAATATTTATATCATACATCTAGAAGTAAATGAAATGAAGTAAAACAAATTCTATAGGCATGAAATTGATTTAATATAAAAATTTATTACGAATTCAAAGAATGTTTTATTTATAGATTGTGGAACTTTTGGCAAGTATTTTTTGATTTCGTCCTCATTCTAGTGACATTTTAATTTTGCAAATAGACTATGCATTAAGAAAATTCAAAAATATATTTAGGAATTGATATTTATATCATATATCTGGAAATAAAAGAGATTAAATTAAATAAATTCAAGATGCATAAAATTTATTCATTATAAAATATTACAAAATTAAAAAATTTTGTATTCGTGGATTGTCAAACTGTTGACAAGTACTTTTTCATTTTATTTCCATTCTAGTGACATTTTAATTTTTAAATACTTTTCAACTTAAAAAAAATAATTATAATAAATGAAAATATGATAGAGCGATGATTAGTTCTATTTTTACAATCATTACTCAAAATAAGAATATCAAAAGTCTTTTCCTTTTAGAAGAATGTTATGTAGTGATGATTATTATTATTTTTGTCATTAATTATATTATAATTAAAAATAAACATATAGCAATGACTAATAGTATAACGTAATTAAGAATGATAATCTAAACCAATATTTAAAGCTACTCTGCTGCATCTTAATTATTTCAGTTACTAGAAAATATTAATCATAATAAAAATAATAATAATAATCATTATCATGATCATCATCATTATCATAAAATATTTAATAATCAAAATAAAAACTATAATAATGACCAATACTTTAATCTTTTAACATCCTAACTTTAAACAATATAAAGTGTTTTATTTAGGAAAATGTTATTTAATAACACAGGCCCACAAAATGAAAAAAAATGTCTGAACTTTTGACCGGACATACATATTCCCATGTATTTTTCGACGCTGAATCCGAATCTGTAATAAAAATATAGGGTTTTTCTACCTTTTCTCAGAGTTTTATTGAAAAAACCTCATTTTTTACGGTTTTTTTGCGGTTTTTCGAGTCTAGAAAAAACAAATCATGAGATACGGTTAATTGGACTTCAAAATCGAATTCTACGGGAAAAAATACACGGGAAACCATACCTTCAAATTTTTTTAACGCGATTCTAGTCCTCTGTATGGGGCTGAAAAGATGAGGAAATCGGTAAAAGTCGAAATTTTGCCTAAAATGGATTTAAACAATATTAAAATTTAATCATGCGTCTTTTGAAGAGTCGATAAACATTGGAAATACTATCCTGGGGTTTTTCAGATTGCTGATCATGAATTTGAAGTCAGATTGTGTAAAAACTACTTCTAGAGGGCGGTGACAAGAACTGTATATGGTAAATTTATCGATTTTTTAAAAATTTTACGTCTGAAATACTAATTTTAGAGTCTTTCACAGCATTGACTGTAAATTCAAGATATTAACTTAGCCTATTGTGTACGTTAAACTTAACATTTTGTCTATGTTTTCTCTCTCTCTCTCTCTCTCTCTCTCTCTTCCGATGTTTTTTTTTAAATTGGCTTACGCTTACGTACACGTTTCTCTTCGAATGACCGATGTAGTGGATTTCTGACACGTTTTTGTCCTTTTTCGCAGCTGTTTCTCTTTTTATCATCCAGCAGTAATCTGCTAACATGTTGATACCCCAGTTTCCTTGAAATCTACGTTCAAACTTCTTTAAATCTTGGTGAAATCGTTCACCATGCTCTTCACTAAAGTCTCCGTTATTTTCAGGAAACTGATCAACGTGTGAATCAAGAAAATGAAGTTTTAAGTTCATTAGACAACCCAATTTTTCAAAATTACGTACCATTCTTTTCACAATAGCTTTATAATTCGTGTCTTTGGCATTACCCAAAAATTTCGTCGATACCTCTTTAAAACTTAACCATGCTGCTTTTTCAACATCAGTCATGCTTTGTTCAAAGTTTTCGTCTCTAAATAAAGTTCGGATTTCAGGACCATCAAAAATACCTTCATTTAATTTAGCATCAGATTTATGGGGAAATACTTTGCTTATATATTGGAAGCATTGACCGTCCTTGTCCAAAGCTTTAACTAATTGCTTTATCAATCCAAGCTTTATATGCAGAGGCGGTATCAAAATTTTCGAAGGATTAACGAGTGGATCTTTTATAACATTCTGTTTTCCAGGTTCAAACGATTCTCTTGATGGCCAAATTTTCTTTTTATAGTGTTTTTCTCTATCTCTGCTATCAAACATGCATAAATAACATGGGTACTTCGTAAATCCAGATTGTTGTCCAAGTATCATAGATAAAATCTTTAAATCGCCACATATTTGCCATTTATGTTCTCTATATTTTATTTTCGTTAAAAGTAGTTCAAGATTGGAATACTCTTCTTTAAGTACTGTTGAATGTGCTAATGGTATAGGAGCATATTTATTTGTGATATTGAGGAGTACTGCTTTAAGGCTGCGCTTTGATGAATCAATGAATAGTCGCCAATTTTCAGGTTTGTATATGTTGGGTTTCAATTCATCAATAAGACCTTTCACGTCCGTGCAATAAACCATATTAGAATCATTCTTGAAATAATTTCTAAAGCGCTCTTCTCGATTACGATATGCACATACTTTAGTACCCTTTGTCAACATATTTCGTCTCTTAAACTCTGAAGCCATAAACTCTGATTGTTCCTTAGATAAACCACTCTTTCTAAATAAATCGTTCAGACTTTTTTGATCAAACTTTTCAACAGTTCGTTCTTCACCCTTAGGAATATACTCTTCATCACTATCCAGAGAATGTTCTTCAGGTGAACTTAGATCTTCTTCATTTGATGAGCTTCCGTCTGCGGCAATCAGATTTTCAGTTGTTTCATCTGTCGAGTTTTCATCTACATTTAGATTCCCTAAGCCTGTTGTAAAACTATCTCTCGAATCTTTATTTTAAAAAATATCTATAAAATTCTTGGATGGAAATTCTATACAAGAAGTATTAGGATATACTATTCCTTTTTTCTGTATCTTGTCTAAACCTTGTATCTTTGTTAAACAAAAATAGCAATCATTTTCATCTTTTGGTTCCTTCCACTTTGTAGGTATAGTAAATTTTAATTTGGACCTAGCCTGACTGGTGTTGTATCGATTCATCATGGCATAACATGAAGCACATATATAATGAGGAACCCAAATTTTATCCTGTTGAGAAATCTCAATATCAAAACATTTTTGATAGATAAAATTAATATTATCTGTGATTTTTCTTTTGTTTCGTTGTCCAATATATTCTGAACATACATAACAGAAATTATCTTGAGATCCATTACACGTGTGGTTAAAACTGTTATTGGATGTACCAGCGCAGTTTAAAAAAGGTTGAAAATTTGAATTAGCCATATTGTTGAATTAAACCCCACACACTAGGAATCCTGTTCCGATCGCAGGTGAGTCCGCCGTCCTAGGGGTGATAACTCTCATACCTCCCCAGGCCTAAGTATGAGAGCTTTCCGACTTTGACGAGGACAATGTCAACTCGTCGTCGGACACACTACGGCATCATTCTCACATCCTAGTGCTCCCCTGCAGGACAGCGCGCCTTCGCTGGGTTCGTTACTGCAAAGTATTGAGTACACCGAATCATTCTACACATCCCATTTTCAGGGCAGTTGTCATCGTGACCAATACTTCGCAGCAGCAGGTTTTTTTTAGGTACCCTTATAGAGTACTGATATATATATATATATATATATATATATATATATAGCTTTGGAAAAAGATCATAAGTCCCATTCGTTTATAAACAATGCTTTAAGATCAATGACAGTGTACAACAGTGATTAACTGAACGGAGCTTTAAAATGAAACCGAATTCATTTCTAAACAACAGTACCCAGTTTTACAACAGAATAAGTATAAATAAAAAATTGACAGATCAAATTGTCTCTGACACAAACACACCAAATGAAGAAGATCTAAGTTCACCTGAAGAACATTCTCTGGATAGTGATGAAGAGTATATTCCTAAGGGTGAAGAACGAACTGTTGAAAAGTTTGATCAAAAAAGTCTGAACGATTTATTTAGAAAGAGTGGTTTATCTAAGGAACAATCAGAGTTTATGGCTTCAGAGTTTAAGAGACGAAATATGTTGACAAAGGGTACTAAAGTATGTGCATATCGTAATCGAGAAGAGCGCTTTAGAAATTATTTCAAGAATGATTCTAATATGGTTTATTGCACGGACGTGAAAGGTCTTATTGATGAATTGAAACCCAACATATACAAACCTGAAAATTGGCGACTATTCATTGATTCATCAAAGCGCAGCCTTAAAGCAGTACTCCTCAATATCACAAATAAATATGCTCCTATACCATTAGCACATTCAACAGTACTTAAAGAAGAGTATTCCAATCTTGAACTACTTTTAACGAAAATAAAATATAGAGAACATAAATGGCAAATATGTGGCGATTTAAAGATTTTATCTATGATACTTGGACAACAATCTGGATTTACGAAGTACCCATGTTATTTATGCATGTTTGATAGCAGAGATAGAAAAACACTATAAAAAGAAAATTTGGCCATCAAGAGAATCGTTTGAACCTGGAAAACAGAATGTTATAAAAGATCCACTCGTTAATCCTTCGAAAATTTTGATACCGCCTCTGCATATAAAGCTTGGATTGATAAAGCAATTAGTTAAAGCTTTGGACAAGGACGGTCAATGCTTCCAATATATAAGCAAAGTATTTCCCCATAAATCTGATGCTAAATTAAATGAAGGTATTTTTGATGGTCCTGAAATCCGAACTTTATTTAGAGACGAAAACTTTGAACAAAGCATGACTGATGTTGAAAAGGCAGCATGGTTAAGTTTTAAAGAGGTATCGACGAAATTTTTGGGTAATGCCAAAGACACGAATTATAAAGCTATTGTGAAAAGAATGGTACGTAATTTTGAAAAATTGGGTTGTCTAATGAACTTAAAACTTCATTTTCTTGATTCACACGTTGATCAGTTTCCTGAAAATAACGGAGACTTTAGTGAAGAGCATGGTGAACGATTTCACCAAGATTTAAAGGAGTTTGAACGTAGATTTCAAGGAAACTGGGGTATCAACATGTTAGCAGATTACTGCTGGATGATAAAAAGAGAAACAGCTGCGAAAAAAGGACAAAAACGTGTCAGAAATCCACTACATCGGTCATTCGAAGAGAAACGTATACGTAAGCGTAAGCCAATTTAAAAAAAACATCGGAAGATAGATATTTAGATAGATATTTAGATTTATTAACTGTACATTATGTTGTACAACAAAAATAATACAAATTCGTAAGTATATATATATATAAAATGAGATACTAAGTAAAAATATAATTAAAATAATGATACAGTAATTAAAATAATTAAAGCCTAGCTCGGAGCAGAGGCTCATTCTCAAGGGAAAGGTAGTGCGAATATGTTGATGCCTTGAATAATGCCAACGATGAAGAATCTCTTAAAGATGATGGTAGACCGTTCCATAGTTGCGATGACACAACCAGGAACGATCTTTGGTGATACTCGGTAGATGAAAAAGGAATGGTTAACGGTCTCACATCACCTCTCAGTGTCCTCACAGGCCGGCTCCACAAATATCTAGAATAAAGATATGAAGGTGAGCATGACAAAAACATTTTGTATAAGAAGGTAGTAGCGAAGTAGTTTCTTCTACCCAAAGTGGATAACCAGCCTACAGAGGACCTATAAACAGAGATGTGCTCGCGCCTACTTACACCATAGATGTAACGAATACCAGAGTTTACAACCCTTTGAAGCCTCAGATCGAGTTCAGCAGAAAGGTCAATATAGACCAAACAACAGTAATCAAGTAAAGGAAACAGCAAAGAACGGATAAGATGCTTACGTAGTGCAATGGTGGTACTTTTTCGAAAGAAATTTAATCTATAGAGCAATAAGTGACTCCTGTTACACACATGCGCAATTTGGTCCTTCCAGTTCAACTTACTATCAAGCCATACACCAAGACTACAAACAGAAGATTCAAACTTAATAAGATCACCGTTTATTGGAACACCAGTGATGTGTAATGAGGGCAGCATATTGACATAGAAATAAGATCCAATAATAATAGCCTTTGTTTTGCTCACATTTAATTTCAGATGATTTTTTGTCGCCCAGTTAACAATACTGACAGCTTGATCACTCATGAGAGCAGTAACAGAAGCCAACTTAGCAATTGGGAAGTGAATGTACACCTGAAGATCATCAGCATAGATAAGATGCTGCACATCGGCATGGAAGTCAGCAGCCACATCATTGATGTATATAGAAAACAACAGTGGACCAAGGACAGAGCCCTGGGGAACACCAGTATTTAATGTTACATAGTCAGATGCATTACCATCTGCATCAATAACAGCCTGCTGTCTCTCAGAGTTTGGTCTCAGTAACAGCTATTACGTGGAAATAAGGGCGAGAAGCCAAAAAGAGTCTAATCATCTCAATGTGCGCTCTAATAGAGTTGGCATTGAAATGACAAACTCTGAGACCATCCTTAGTAGTGAAATGATCATGAATGACCGATGAAATAGCATTGTTAGAAGGAAGAAGTGTGTTAGAGTGAGAAGGAAGAGAGAATGAGCTTACCCCAGTGTCAGATGTTAAGTGGTTACATCGTCGTTGGCTGATATCAATAAGAGCTTTGCTAAAAAAGCATCCAAGTCGTCATCCGATGCAACACGAATGGCTGCATCCTCCTTCTTCCTTCTGACGAAGATCTTACCTTCACGCACAAATGTAAGGAAGTTGTACCTCTTATCTTTGGCCTTCCTGAGCACTCTCAACTTCAGTTGGTGCAATGAGTGTGGCAGATATTCATTGATGTTGATCAAGGAAGGAGTAAGTGTTTCCACTGATAAAGTTCCCTGCAAAAGGTAACTCCTGATCTTTGAGGTATGAAGGCTACCCATCCTGATCTTTGCTCCGATGACAGATCGCGCCAACGAGGCACTCTTCATAGTGACGAGCAATGGCGTCGTAAGCAGCGGAGGACCAACTTGAGATGTTGTTGCAGAAGGAGCAGTACTATCATCAGTACTACGAGCTATAGCAGGTCGCGACAAAGGTCGAACCGAAACAATGTCACTGAGAGCAAAACCAGAATTAAGAGAAGCCAATACAGCAAAGACACCGTTCTTCAGATCGTTAAATTCATTAGGAACCAGGCCTCCAAACACCAAGTCTGATGCACGCTCAAGACGCTGCTGGCCAGCCGCCAAAACATCACACTGTTGCCGTAAAGATTTATTGAGCTTGTCCAATTCCTGTAGTTTAGCAGCCATAGGGTCAGATAATGCCCGATCAGGCACAACAGAGAGATTCCTCCAGCTTCGCCTTAAGCTCCCGATAATCCTGACAAACCTTGTCAAGCCTTGCCTCAGCCGCTCCACAACGTTCATCACATGCCACAGCAATACCATTCACTCGCGTCTCCAAACCTGTAAATCTCCCATCCAGTGTCAATAGTTGAGTGCCGATATTGTTGATCTTGGTATCCATATCATCCAGCTTATCTAATTTCTCCATCTTCTTCAATATAGAAGACAAAAGTTCATTTGTTTGTAGCGCTGGTAGTGTCGGAGTTGGAGTACGCGGCAGAGACAGAGAAGCTGAGACATCACTCATAGAACCCACAGAACTAGAACGTGATCGACTGCAATCAGGATTTGCAGCTGCTATGCAAAAGTTACATACCTTTACTTGTTGGTCATTATTATCTCTGACTAAGAGCAATTTGGTACAAGAGCTGTGATAGGTCTTGCCACAGCGACCACAAAGCTGAGGCTTAGATGCAGCACTACAGTTTTTAAAACAGAGACCACACTGATTAGACATAGTGACCTCCAAGATAGAAATAGCTTAATCAAACGAATCTTAAATTTTAATTTTAATTTGGTGCCAGTTGTATATTTAAAAGTAGATAAGCAGCTTAATAAATGCACTCTGAGTTGCTTCTAAGTTTCAGTTGCTGTAAGTGGAAAAGCAGCTTAATAAATGCACTCTGAGTTGTTTCAAGTTTCAGTTATTGGAAGTGGAAAAGCAGCTTAACAAATGCACTCTGAGTTGCTTCCAAGTTTCAGTTATTGTAAGTGGAAAAGCGGCTTAATTTGCACAGAGTAAGATTCGTTTGACTGTGATTAGAGAGAGCACAAGATAATAGTGGAAAAGCGCCTTAACTGGAGAAATTACCATCAGGTATCACATAGACGGGCAAAAATGCCAATATACAGGTCATCCAAGGGACGGAGCCACCAGCACTAAGCAAATAAGAATCCTCTTGTGGTAGATGATTGCACCAAAAAGATTGAGGTTATGTTGTAGACAATACTTAAAACCAGTTGCAGTACAACTGCATACAATATACTGCACTATTGTAATATACAGCAATTAAATCAAACATGCAGCAAATTCCACGTTGTTACCACTAGATTCTATCAAAAGAGCAGTGAAGTTAGTGTATACGTTATCCAAGAGATGGCGCCATCAGCGTTAAAAAAAAATATGATCCCTCTTGCAGTATGTAATTGCGCCAAAAAAGAATGAGGTTATGTTACAATTAAAAATAAAACTAATTGCAATGCAATTGTGCACAATATAATGCACTTAAAACAACACTCAACAACACAAGCAGGCCCACAGCAACTTTCTCAGGCAGCAGCAGAGTCCACAACAGTGTCAGAGATAAAAGCAGGTTGATGTTGAGAGACTGCACTTTCACAGTAAGAAACCGTCCAGAGTCCAATATGCAATTGCAAAAATGCAAATGAATGAGGCCAATACTCTCGGACTCCAAGTAGGACGATTCCCTGCAAAAAATTCCACTCCGCAAAGTGAAAAAATGCTGTTTAAATAAGTTTCAAGAGGAGCGAAAAAAAATACGTATGGCGCTACTTACGGCAAAAAAAGGAAGAGAGAGAGAGAGAGAGAGAGACAAACATAGACAAAATGTTAAGTTTAACGTACACAATAGGCTAAGTTAATATCTTGAATTTACAGTCAATGCTGTGAAAGACTCTAAAATTAGTATTTCAGACGTAAAATTTTTAAAAAATCGATAAATTTACCATATACAGTTCTTGTCACCGCCCTCTAGAAGTAGTTTTTACACAATCTGACTTCAAATTCATGATCAGCAATCTGAAAAACCCCCAGGATAGTATTTCCAATGTTTATCGACTCTTCAAAAGACGCATGATTAAATTTTAATATTGTTTAAATCCATTTTAGGCAAAATTTCGACTTTTACCGATTTCCTCATCTTTTCAGCCCCATACAGAGGACTAGAATCGCGTTAAAAAAATTTGAAGGTATGGTTTCCCGTGTATTTTTTCCCGTAGAATTCGATTTTGAAGTCCAATTAACCGTATCTCATGATTTGTTTTTTCTAGACTCGAAAAACCGCAAAAAAACCGTAAAAAATGAGGTTTTTTCAATAAAACTCTGAGAAAAGGTAGGAAAACCCTATATTTTTATTACAGATTCGGATTCAGCGTCGAAAAATACATGGGAATATGTATGTCCGGTCAAAAGTTCAGACATTTTTTTTCATTTTGTGGGCCTGTGTAATAGATTAGCGCAAAATATGAAATAACGTTAATTTATTTATTCTTTCAATAATTTTTACAGTATAAAACTAAAAATATAGTAGTTTTAATTATATAGGTCAAAATAAAAAAAATATTTTTGCAGATTTGATACTTAGAAATTAAAAAATTTTTTAAATGGTTGTAGCTCTGCTTCTATGATACCTACAGACTTTTAATAGGGCTTGAATTCAGGATTTTGATATTAATTTCGATTTCTTGTAATATATGAAAACTTTTGTATCACCAAATTGGATCAGTTCAAGTCAGAAGTAGTACACAGTGAAACAAAATTTGTAATTTTAACACACATAAGTGTTACAGATGAAACACAAATTTTTTCGTGTTATAATTTACAAATTTTTTTTGTGTAATTTTCGAAGTTAAAATTTTAACATAAAATTCATGAATAATACAAAATTTTAAATATTAAAATTTGTGAAAATTTTACAAATTTATTTGTGTTAAAATATAATGATTGAAATGATGATTAGATATTAAATAATGACTTTTTTATATTTCTGTCTGCTAATATATTTAAAAAAAGAGAGAGATAAAGAAATATAAGAAAAAGAATAAAATGATGGATGTTGGAGTAGATCAATAAAATCATAAACAAACTAAACTCATTCGACAATATTACATTGTTGTTTAAAGGCGAACGTAAACGAATAATTACGAGAAGAGCCGATCATTTTTTAATATGAGTATATCATATAAGTATAGAAATAAAGCCATTTAGTGGCTCAGTTGGTAGAGCGTTAGATTCGTAATCTCAGAGTTCTGAGTTCGAATCCCGCTTTCGGCAGCCGATTGATAGAAGCACCACTGTACATTACACGTACTTTATTCACAAACACACTTACGAGCTCCGTCAGTGATTAGCATCACGAATAGCATAAATATAGCGACGTTAAAAAAGAAAAAAAAAACATATTTTTGGACTAACTAGGAGAGTATTACAACGAATATAGACGCTTATAGAAGTGTACTTTTAAATGGGTAATTTTGTCCAAAAATGAGTTAGTTCTGTTACCCAGTTACTTGGGAGCGCCACCAAATCCCATGTATTTTTATATCTATATATATTATATATATATAACATTTATCATATGCATCGATATACAAAAAATATTAAAGTGTTACCCAGGCTTTCAGACAAAAAATGTAACCCAGAAGAATCCTTCTATAAGCGTCTATCTTCTTTGATATCAGACCTCCAGATCATGGATTTTACTCTTAATTGTAGATAAGTTTTCATATGTCGAAATATGGAAAAAATCAGAGTTGTAGACCCTAAAGTTCGATATTTCCCTAGTTGCAGCCAATTAAAGAAAATCACTAAAAAAGTTACTAGATTTTTAAAAGCTTATAATTTTTTAGTATTAACAGTTAGAAACTTAAAACTCAGCTTAGTTTTAAATGAAAGCTGAGCTCAAATCCTTTTGAAATAGCATTTACAGCATATCAAAATATTATTTTTTCTTATAGCTACAGTGTTATAAAATTTATACTACATTTTAACTTTTATTATTGATTAACGTTTTTAAAAGGAAATTTAGGTCAAATTTTTATAACGCTGTAACATTGGAAAAAAATAATATTTAGATATGCTATGGATGCTATTTCGAAAGGATTTGAGTTCAGCTTTTATTTAAAAACAGTATTAAGCTTCGAGCTGCTAATGTTAAAGAATTATAAGCGCTTGAAAATCTAGTAACTTTTTCAGTTATTTACTTTGATTGCCTGCAACTAGGGAAATATTGAGCTTTGGGGTCTACAACTTCGGTTTTGTCGATATTTTGTCATCTGAGAACTTACCTCTAAGTTGAAGCAAAATTCGTGATCCGAAGGTCTGATGCTCTCTTGGTTAGCAGAAATTAATATTTATAAACTAAAATTTACCTTGCATTTATGGCATTTTTATTGCATATAATAATAATAATGCTAATATATAATTATTAAAAGTATGGGATTATTTGAATAACTAAGTACACACATGTTTTTGAAAATAACAAACTCCGTGTGCTACTTCTACAAAAATTTTTGTGTTCATTTTAAAAGTACACAGAAATTTTAAAATTACACAAATTTTTATGTTGACTTTACAAACATGTTTGTAAAATTTTACACAAAAATTTTTGTACAAAAGAGAATTTAACGAATTACACCAAATTTTTTACTATGTAAATGTATTAACTCATTTAAAATGAAGAATACTGCATTTTTGATGATCTAGATGAGGATGTCAAAGGTCTGGGCCAAGAAAATTTCCATAAGAGAATTGTTGTACATGCATATAACTACTTTCAAATAAATTTTTGTAAAAATTCAAGTTGGTAGAAAAAAGTTATAAGGCCTTTAAAATGGCAAAAAAAGCGATTTATCCAAAAGAGAAATTATTCTTTTTGTTACCCAAAATATGCACAAAAATTCTCAAGGATCTAGATTGAAAGGATCAAGAGCTACAGGACCTTAAAATTTGAAAATTTTTCAAAATTTTTAGAAAAGTCCCAATTTCATCATTTTTTTTCTGAAAATCCTCATGTTTTAGAGAAAAATCAATAGGAACACTTCTTGTTGTAAATAAAGAGAAGAGTAAGCATTATTTTTTACAGACCTGGATTTCGCAGTTTTCTGATTGGTTCTTATATGTATAACATGAAAATTGAAATTATTTATTGTTCGCCACTCAAGAAATTGGCTTTTGAGGGCTTATTTTCTTCTATTTTTTATAAACTTTGAAATAAATTTTTGATTGTGTAAGTCAGAGCCACCAATAAGGAGTTACGGCAGTTTAAAATATAAATTTTCATGTATTATTTATTTTTTTTAGTAAAAATAGCCTGTTGTATATTAAACATAAGCATCTGGTTTTAATACTAAAAAACTATTAAAATAAGTTTAAGAATCTTATAGTAGGATGTTATTTATCAATTAGATGCTTAATTATTAATTAAACATTACTCGTTATTATAATAATTCCAATTACTTTCGAAAGTCAAATAAGACTTTGAGTTATTGTAAGCTTAAATAATTATTTTTTAATAAAAATTTACTTATTTTAAAGAATTGTTTCATCAATAAAAAAGAATAATTAAATATTCATTATTTTACTCGGCTTAACTTTCTATAAAAAGTATCTGTTAAATGGAAAATGATGATATAATTTTGGAACACACACTGTTAAAGGAAATGATAGTGGCTTCTAGTACATCTAAATTCAGGATCTGTATCATCTTCTAAATGAGCTGTTACAATTGGAGTACTGATTTTTAGATTAGCATTAATAATTTCATTAATATGAGGTACACCTTGAGTTATGTTCATAGATGCTACACGAGCGAAATGGAAAGTTTTCAAGGTTATTCAAGTACAAGGATCTTCAATACTTTGTGCAGCTAAAGCACCAACTGCAGTGCCTTGATCAGTTTTTGCTTCCATACATTTATCCTTACTTGTATAAATAAATTCAATAGAGCCGCGGTGGCTCAGGGGCTGGAGCATCCGACTCTCACGCAGAGGGCCGGGGTTCGAATCCCACTAAGGTCGGGATTTTTTCTGCATTTTTTAATTCAAATATTGAAAGTGGAGGATGTCTTGAGCTCACTGACACCGCGGTGGACCACCCCCGAGAGACTTTTTTCGGTTTTAACAAAAACCGACGAAAGTCACTCGAGGGCCGGTAAGGCAGAACGCGACTGTTCCACTATTATAGTTGAGCCGGACCGTTCTGCCGGGTAGGTGTTGAGCTTCCGATGTGCTAAAAAGGATGGGTTGAGTGATGCTCCCCACCTAAGTAGGCCTGCATGATCGAGCATCACCTACCAAAGTTAGGGAAAATTGAGGTATGGTTTCGAACGTGAAAACACAAAGGTGGTCGAGGTGTCACTTACTAGGCCAAATAGGCTGTAGGTGGTGAAACCCCGAAGAAAGAAAGAAATGAATTCAACAAGTTATGACACATTTAAACGTACAATATACCTTTAAACTGGGGCATCTGATTTAATATGCTGTCTAATCCTAGCAATTATAATTGCAACTGTTTTTAAAAATTGAGCTTATTCTTGCATAAATTCTTTATTTACACAAGAATATTCCTCTGACATCAAAAGTTGATAGGTTACTTTTATAACACCAGGGCCATCGAATGGATTTTCAATTTTACATTGAGTCCATAGAATATACACCATAAAGAATTTAAACAATATTGCCAACAAAATTTTTAACTGTCATATGATAATGTAAATAAAGATCTTCTAAACTCTTACCAATCTTCTTTTTATGTACCCAATTACAGCGATTTTAACACACGATGACCACTATTAGTTTGTTGTCCTACACAAGTCATCATTTGTAGAATATTAATAAAACTTCCCTCAGATCCTGATAATGCCATAACTAAGAGACTATTACTAGGATGAAGTTCTTTTAAACAGACTTTACCAGCATGGTCACGAATAACTGAAAATTTCTTCAAAATTATGATTTTAATGCTTTCTAACTCAAAGTCTTATTTGACTTTCGAAAGTAATTGGAATTATTATAATAACGAGTAATGTTTAATTAATAATTAAGCTTCTAATTGATAAATAACATCCTACTATAAAATTCTTAAACTTATTTTAATAGTTTTTGAGTATTAAAACCAGATGCTTATGTTTAATATACGACAAGCTATTTTTAATAAAAAAAATAAATAATACATGAAAATTTATATTTTAAACTGCCATAACTCCTTATTGGTGGCTCTGACTTACACAATCAAAAATTTATTTTAAAGTTTATAAAAAATATAAGGAAATAAGCCCTCGAAAGCCAATTTCTTGAGTGGCGAACAATAAATAATTTCAATTTTGATGTTATACATATAAGAACCAATCAGAAAACTGCAAAATTCAGGTCTATAAAAAATCATGCTAACTCTTCTCTTCATTTACAACAAGAAGTGTCCTTATTGATTTTTCTCTAAAACATCAGGATTTTCAGAAAAAAAATGATAAAATTGGGACTTTTCCAAAAATTTTGAAAAATTTTCAAATTTCAAGGTCCTGTAGCTCTTGATCCTTTCAATCTAGATGCTTGAAAATTTTTTTACGTATTTTGGGTAACAAAAAGAATAATTTCTCAGATTTTTAGCTATTTTTATTTTTTTGCTCTCTCAGTTGGTGTGCAATGTCCCATATATATTTATATCTAAATATATATATACAAAGTGTTCCATTTTAAAGAAACCACCGAGATATTTTCGACATTTGGCGTTGTATGAAAAAATTGTTTAGACGAAAGTTATTCGGGACAATGGGGGCTATCTTTCTATGAAATCAGTTTTGACGTCGAGATTTATTTTTAAGGTCATTTAAAGGTCAAAGTGATTTTTCGAATTGAAACCCTTATTTTTCATCCCGGATTCGGAAAAATCAAGAAATTCTACGTTCAGATAAGGTATTATGTGTTGGGTGCGATTGACACCTCCAGGGTCATGTAGGGGTCAAATTTATTATTTTCTTCATCTATGCACACGAATGATCGGGCAAGGATGAGGTTAATAATAATAATAATAAGAATAATAATAATAATAACAATGACCCAAAACCCTAATAACCTGATAACCCAAATAAATAAAAGTCCGTTTATCTAAACATTTGCTCATTACGTGTGTTTGTACCACAATTAGGTACGTGAATCAATCTAACCAATCTAGGCAAAAAGGAAGGCAAGATATTGATTACCCAGCCAATTAAGGCAAGGTGGAAACGCCCAGCCGATCAAGGCAAGACAATGGCTACCCAGCCAATGAAGGCAAGGAATTGATTACCCAGCCAATTAAGGCAAGGTGAAAACGCCCAGCCGATCTAGGCATAACGATGACTACCCAACCAATGAAGACAAGGTATTGATTACGCAGCCAATTAAGGCAAGGTGGGAATGCAAACATTTATCTCATAAGATGTTCAAAAATAGCCCCGTTTAAATTTATGCAATGTAGAATTCTACGTTCAAAGTTTTCAACTGTGGACAACAAAACGTGACTAGGAATAACTCTACAAGCTTGTGTGGTGCGTTGCATCATATCTTGCCGTGTTGTTGGTTGATGTGCATAAACAACATTTTCCAAGTAGCCCCATAAAAGGAAATCTGGACTTGTCAGATCTGGTGATCTTGGACACCGCTCAGTAATATTACTACCAATGCCTATCCATCGTCTTCGGTATTGTTGGTTCAAGAAGTGATGAACTATTAATGAGCGATGACACGGTGCACCATCATGTTGTAGCCATAACGACGTCTTGTTTTCAAGTCCACATCTTCCAATAATTCTAGTAACTCATTCTGCAGGAAATCAAGATATGCTGCACTATTGACATTCCCATCGTAAAAATAAGGCCCTATAAGATTACCATTTATTATACCGCACCAAACTACGAGGCTCCATCTATGCTGATTATTAACATGTCGTACCCAATGAGGGTTCTGGATAGACCAATAATGACTATAATGGCGATTGAGTTGCCCATTACCATGAAACGTAGCTTTGTCCGAAAACATTACGTATCTAAAAAATTCAGAATCTTCACGGATACTTGCTTGTGCTCAATTGCAGAATTCGAGTCTGCGGCGGAGATCATCTGGCATCAAAGCTTGAGTCAAAGTTATGTGATAGGGATGAAATCTGGGAAGCCGCAAAATTCGACTAGCTGTTGATCTTGGGATTCCAGTACGTCTCTCAATGTCGCGCAAAGAGATATGATGATCCAAATCAACCATTGCCAAAACGACGAGAATTTGTGGATCATCGTTGTTCTGTATCATAACGCGACGACGACTTCTGAGTATTCGTGGTCGACGTCTCTCTCTTCACTCAATGATTCGGATTCTCACGTGGTCCAGGTAGTGAAGCCTCCCTGGGTAACTTTAGCGGTAATACCTTGCTTCAGCATGATATCGGCCTTGACATGCCCCGAGAGACAACAGAATGTCAACAATTTTGTTTCTCGAATAATCCGACATATTTGGTCCATTTGAGTCGCTAGACACTAAAAAATTTCCACGTGAATGAGAAGGGCTCTTCACGAGTCACCTCTGTCATAAATAATACTAAAGAAGTGTTATTTAACGATTTAGATGAAACTTTGTAGGCTTGTCCAGAATCACACCAAAAAAAAAGAATAAAAATAATTTGTTTTCCCATAAGATGGAAAATAATTCTTCACATGAAGGCTTCAAATACATAAAGGGTCTAGCCGGGTAAGATAGGTGAGTTGGCCCTAGAAGCAGAGAGAAAAACTGATATAGCCATCATATTCTATATAAGAAAATATACCTCTATAGAAATTTTCAGTTCTCTAAACCTAAACCTAACCTCAAAAACGCAATTTTTCGTTTTTTAAGTCTCTTAGCTCTACCTCCGTCAATTTTTGAGCTAGAATACTGCTTTTTTTTAAATTTAGAATTTTCGAAGACCTATAAAATAGTTTCTAATGATTTTTTTTATAGGTGCAAAATTCAAATTTCTTGAGACATTTGAAAATTTGTTCTTGAGATATTTTGAAAACGAAGATAGACAAAACTTTGGAAAAAATATAGAATATTTATTTATGCACCAAAACTATACAAAAATTTTTTCAGATTTTTAAAAGTAGTGGAATAGCGTCAAAAAGGAAAAAAACGTTTTTTTTGCGTTTGTTTGCCTATACATGGCCTACCCAACAAGCAAACGGTGTCAAAGAGAGAATTAAAAAAGAATTCTTTATGTATACTTTCGTAAATGAAAGTATCAATAAAGAGTTCTTAATGATTGCTTTGTTTATTCGCGAATGTCCGACTACTTTAATTTTTAAAGTATTCACAAAGTATTCTGAAACAATTCTTTTGATTAAATCACATTCTCAAAATACTTTTTTTAATCATCAAATTATAAATAATCCTTCTATTTTACATGATTATGAAAAACAAAAAATGATATAATTGATTAAAAATAAGCTATTAAATTAAAAAAAAAAAAAAAAAATTATTTGTTCGAGATTCGAACCACGGTTCTTGAGGATGTCAAACAAAATAAAAAAAACTGTTGCCCATGACTTAGCCTACTTGGCTACCAACTCATCTGTTAATAAATTCTCGAAACTTGTACATGTTCATTGGTATAAGCATAAGAAATGTTAGTAAATTTGTTAATTAATTATTTATGGTTAGTAATATTAGCCAAACTACATTTTTATTTGAATAATTTAAGTAAAAATTTATTAAATATTTAAGAGATACCTTAATTTAATAAAAGAAATTTTTTGTGAAGTCATGGTTAATTTAATTTAAATTGAAGAATGTTTAGATTTAGATATTTGTTTAAATTCTCAAAATGAGAATTTATTTAAAACACACTTAAAATATTTATATATTTTGTTTTATAAAATGTTAACAATTTTTTCGTTTAAAATAGATAAAAAATATTTAAATTATTAAATGATTAATTAAATTAAATTTTTACAATTTATAAAATTATCAGGGATTTCAAGTTTTCAATTTTGAATTTCATGAAAATCAAAATTAAAAATGATTTTAAAACAATCTGAAAAGTGATAAAATATCCATTACATCTTTCGATTTTTGAAAGTGACTAAGTTACTAGGAAATCAGTGTTTCAAAAGTAAACTTTTTGACTACTTTATGAATACTTTGGATTATGATTACTTTTTCAAAAAAGAATTCTTTATGAATACTTTCTTAACCCTTTTAAAATATTTATAAAGATACGTTGAAGAGTTATTTTTTATTTAAATTTTGTGGAAGAATACTTTGTGAATATTTTATGAATACTTTATTAATATATTTTATTAACTTCAGAGCGGACATTCGTGAATTCTTAAAGAATTCTTTTTTCCAGATGTGTGCTCATTGGGTAACCCTCTTATCCTACACTTTCGTTTGTAATATTTTTAGGTAAAATTTTATTTTTGGAGACATTATGTTTTGTAACATATCGAGAATAACATGGAATGTTCCAATTTTCACGTTAAAGCGCTCCCAGAGACCTTAAAAACCCATTACACTAATAAAAATCCGTATAAATATCCCGCCAGGTGAAACTCGTATCATTATCCATAAAACTATGTATATATTCTTCTACAGTATATCTAAATATATATAATTCAATACTATAAACAGGAATATACAGATATACTGAATGTATTGTTTTGGGTTATCACTCAAACACCACCTAACGGGAGCAATCAGCCTAATTCTTCCCAGTACCCCCAAACTCATGTATACTGCATTTCTATTTACAGAAACAGATAGTAGATCTGGGGTGAATCAGCCAGTAGTTGCTCAAATCTAGTTTGGAATAAGTTTTTTTAATTGAAATAATACTTATATCAGATATTATTTTATTGCTATCGTTTAAACATACTTGTTATCTTTAAAATACACGACATGGTAATTTAGAGCGCCCTTCCAGGGTGCGATCATCAAAATGTTGACATCCAGCGTGCTAACGTTCCACCCAATAGTATTATAAAGTCAATACTTTATAATTTTAAAAAATTAATTGATATTATCAATTTTATATACATTAATTATTTAAATTATTTTTGGTTTTGGAATTGATGAAATTTCATCATTTTTATGCTATTTGAAAGATAAAAATTTCACCCTGTTTGTAGAATTTTAGAAAGTATATATTATTATATCGAATCATGCATAATAAATAGGTACGATGAGAATTGAGTACAACTTGAAACTTTAGTATCGTTACTTGAGTATCAGCTGTTACTTCAATTGAGTGTGACATCTTTACCGACGACTATCATATCTGTGTGCTTTTATATTTCATATAAAAAAAATGAAGTAATAGTAGATACTTAAGTAACGATACTAAAATTTCGAAAACGCAAGAAAACCGTTTTTTTTCGACGCTGTTCCACCACTTTTAAAAATCTGAAAAAATTTTTGCATACTTTTGGTGCATAAATAAATATTCTATATTTTTTTCAAAGTGTCGTCTATCTTAGTTTTCGAAATATATCAAGAAAAAATTTTCAAATGTCTCAAGAAATTTGAATTTTGCACCTACATAAGCATCATCGGAAACTATTTTATAGGGCTTCAAAAATCCTAAATTAAAAAAAAAACAGTATTCTAGCTCAAGAATCGACGGAGGATAGAACTAAGAGACTCAAAAAACGAAAAATTACGTTTTTGTGGTTAGGTTTAGGTTTAGAGGGTTGAAAATTTGTATAGAGGTATATTTTTTTATATAGAATATGATGGCTATATTAGTTTTTCTCTCTGCTTCTGGGGCCAATTCACCTATCTTACCCAGCTAGACCCTTTGGCTTTGAGAATCAAAATGGAGTGCAAACTCAATTTTACTGTTGTTTGACCCTTACTATTACCTACAACTCAAGACAATTTTGTTGAACTTTCTTTCCGAATCCGAAATAAAAAAATTAGGTGTTTTGAAGAAAACAGTGGATCTTTTTTATTTATTTTGGTCATTGGGTTATTGGGTTTTGGTTATTTGGTTATTGGGCTATTGGGTTATTGGGTTATTGTTATTATTATTATTATTATTATTAACCTCACCCCTGCCCGATCATTCGTGTGCATAGATGAAGAAAATAATAAATTTGACCTCTACATCACCTTGGAGGGGTCAACCGCACCCCACACATAATACCTCATCTGAACGTAGATTCTCTTGCTCTTTTTGAATCCGGAATCTAAAATGGGGGTTTCAATTAAACAAATGACTTTGACCTTCAAGTGACCTTGAAAATAAATCTCAAGGTCAAAACTGATTTCATAGAAAGATAGCCTGCATTGTCCCGAATAACTTTCGTCTGAACAATTTTTTTATACAACGCCAAATGTCGAAAATATCTCGGTGGTTTCTTTAAATTCGGACACCCTGTATATAATCTTATATTTATAAAACTTTTTACTAACAACCAAAGCACGCTAATAAGCATCGCTAGTGATGTGGTGTTTGGCATAAAACGTATTGATACCGCCCACAGTATGCAGTATTTTTGTGTGATCTACACGTAAAAACACTAACCCTTGGCATTTCATAACAAATCTATCTTTAATAAATTTGTAATAAAATTTAATAGTAAAATGATCTTTTTATATATCGGAACTGATGATTGCATCGAACGAAAGCAAACCACTAAGTACGCTCGTGCCAATGTTAGAAGGATTGCGATAGAATAATAACTTATTCTATTGTAGTTTTTCACTGACGTAACAACATCTTGTATCTTATCCTTATGTTTATTATGTTTAAGTTAATAGTATTAAGAGCAGGCCGGATTCGCTGTCTTTGTCTAATTGAGATTTTTGTTATTTACTCAAGTATTAATCGGTGTATCTGCAAATCGAAGGTTAAGCGCAATAGATATTATCATTACAAATATGTATGCACAAGAAAAAAAAATCTACCGTTTTGTTTTTGAGAAAAGTAAGGAACGCGAAAATATTATAAACATAAACTTTTACTTCGGCGTTCCTTACTTTTCTTAAAAACAAAGCGGTTAAATTTTTTTTTCTTGTGCATAGATGTTTCTAATGATAACATCTATTGCGCTCAACCTTTAATTTGAAGAAACACCGATTAATACTTGAGTAAATAACAAAAAACTCAATTTTTACTCGGTCGGTATCAGATTCTACTCCGGCCTGCTGTTAATAGTAAATTAAAATTTTTAGTTAAAGATTTGATATGATACTTATTGATAAAACTGTAGTCAAAGCCGAAAAAATTAATATGGTTGCTCCAACTGTTAAAAGAATTGATAACTCTTTGTTGGATAAAGAAAATAATTCTATGATTGCTAATCAATATTAGTATGATATCTAAGGTGATGTAATAAGGTATATGTTTAATACATAGTTACCTACATTGCAGTTTCTCAAATTTTTAATATTTATTAAAAAATTTTCTGAAATATCTCTATAAAATTTTTTTATTAGTAAGAATAAAAGGCAGTAATATAGAGATATTTCTAAAAAATTTGTATTAAGAATGAAAAATTTGGAAAACTGTAATTTCGGTATTTTACATCCCATTAAAAAAATAATATATTATAAGGCTTATTTCTTGTAAAATTAATTATTATTTTAGTTAATGGTATTGAAGAAAATTCAATGTTCAACAAAGCTCTTACTTTGCCAACAAATTATCTACACTGATAGAAGTCTTATCGGACTGCCTGCTAAGAGGGGAGGTGTGCAGTCCGCTCATACTCAGCGGTAAATAGCAAGAGAAATGTTGGCGTTTTGAATCCCAACGAGTTGCGCGCGCACGGTCGGCTGATATCAGTTGGCTTTCAAAACGCCAACACTTTATTTCTATTTACCAAAAGTTTTCAAGCGTACTGCGCACGCTTGTAGTATACTGCGCACTCACACTTCGGCATGCAGTATACAAAAAGTTCTTTCAGTGTACCTAAAAGCAAACGACAAAATCTAGAGATATAAATGCATGGTATGAGTATCATATGGAAAAAAGGAGAATAGAGCAAGTTAAGCAAGAAAAATTAGAAAAGAAAAAAAAGTTACAAAAAGAGAGAAAAAATTATTGAAACAGATGAAAAAATTAGCAGAATAAATAAAGCAAATACAACAAAAATAAAAGAAGCAACGAATTACTTAAGGTTCTTAATTTAACAACTGTTTCATTTACTTGCTTATTTCTTGCTTATTAGGTTTATTAAATTATTAACAATTTTAATATTTTTGTAACAAATGATTAATTATTATTAGTCTAGGCGCCCACCAAGCAAGTAGGTGATTTATATGTATTTTGAGCTGCTGAATCCGAATTTGCAACTTGCTTTTCGCGCAAGTGGTCGAGTAATTTGTTATAAACAAATTGATTGTTTAAATGGCTATAGTTTATGAACTACAATATATGCAGTGATTTTCTCTGTGAAAACTTGTTCTTTAATAAAAAAAAACAAAAAAAATCGTTTTTGTTGTATGTCAATTCGATAATTAGAACCAGAGCAAATATATTGCGAAAAAACATAGAGACGTAGCGGAAGCGCGGAACGCCCTGGTAAAAAACCTTATAATTCGACTACTAATTAATATTTTTTGAAGTTCGACATGTGTTTGAAAAATGTCAGAGTCTCAGCTTTAATGATAAATTGTTATATATTACTTTCAAGTGTTAATAAATATGCTAGAATGATTTAAAGCAGAAAAAATTTTCAATTTTTCAGAATCTTGTTTGTTTATAATGAAATGATATAGGTTAGCGAACAAAATATTTCTATATTTTTGATATAGAATGATAGGAAATTTGATTTAGTTTAAGAATCTGTCCGGTTTTTCAAATTTAAGTAAGTAGGACCTGAGATATCGCAAATTTAAGCTGTAGCGCCAACTCCTTGCAATACGACATATGTGTGCAATATGGCGATCGCTTTCCTTATTAAATATTCTTTTATTATAAGGTAAGTAATTTCATTTTTTTCTAATAAAATTAATTTTAATTCTGTATTAGAAAATTAAATAAAAATTTAATAAAAAAGGATTCAGCTAAAATTGATGACTCTAATAAATCGGAAGGTTAAAACAAATTTTCTGAATGAAATAGATTGTTGTTCTTTTCGCAATAGCAAAAAAATAAATAAATGTAAAAATACTCCATAAGTTGAGTAAATTGTTTACTATTATAGTAGAAAAATCAATGATTATTTAAAACCCTAAATCTACTTCATCTAAATGTATTATACACTTCGAGCATATACTACTGGAGGAAGCCTCCGAATGGCAGAAAGCGTTACAAGGCAAAAAGAGAGAAAGCCTCTATTTTGGTACGTGCTGTCTCTCTCTAACCGATCTGATTGGCTGCTTCTGTTTCCCACAAAGTAAGTGAGAGAGAGATAGCACGTACCAAAATAGAGGCTTTTTCTCTCTTCGCCTTGTAACGTAGTTAATAGCTGGGAGGCTTCCTCCTGTAGTATATGCTCGAAGATTATACATCATTAATATTATGACAAAGTATATAAAATAGAGTCGAGTCAAAAGTGATTTTATTAGAAAAGGATGAGATTACTTAGCTTATAATAAAAGAATTTTTAATAAGGAAAGCGATCGCTATGTTGCACACATATGTCGTATTGCAAGGAGTTGGCGCTACAGCTTAAATTTGCGATATCTCAGGTTCTACTTACTTAAATTTGAAAAACTGGACAGATTCTTAAATTAGATCAAATTTCCTATCATTCTATGTCAAAAATATAGAAATATTTTGTTCGCTAACCTACATTATTTCGTTATAAACAAACACAATTCTGAAAAATTGAAAATTTTTTCTGCTTCAAATCATTCTAGCTTATTTATCAACATTTGAAAGTAATATATAACAATTTATCATTAAAGCTGAGACTTTGACATTTTTCAAACACATGTTGAACTTCAAAAAATATCTATTAGTAGTCGAGTTATAAGGTTTTTTACCAGGGCATTCCGCGCTAGCGCTACGTCTTTATGTTTTTTTGCAATATATTTGCCATATCTCTGGTTCTAATTATCGAATCAAAATGCAACAAAAACGATTTTTTTTGTTTTTTTTATTAAAGAACAAGTTTTTGCAGAGAAAATTACTGCATCTATTGTAGTTCATAAACTATAGTCATTTAAACAATTAATTTGTTTATAACAAATTACTCGACCACTTGCACGAAAAGCAAGTTGCGAATTCGGATTCTGCGGCTCAAAATACATATAAATCACCTGCTTGCTTGGTGGGACCTCTAACTTCATACGAAACCCTCTGGGCGCCTAGACTATATAGTTTTATTCAATAAAATGTATTTATTGTTTATGAAAAGTCAATAAAATAATAAAATACATAATTTTAATCTAGTCTTACGATTTTTATACGTTTTATAAACTAGGACATAGCGTATGAATCGCCCATATCATATTTTGACTTTTTAAAACTTATCCCAACGTTTGAGCAAAATCCGTGATCCGGAGGTCTGATACTCTCCTAGTCAGTATATAATAGGATGCCCAAAAGTAGAAGTACGGCACGCGACTTTGCGTAGTGCGGCCGCTGCCGCCACATCATGCTTACTTGTAGAACTAGTATTTTTTTTATTCGCTAGGTGGCTTATACATAAAACTTTATACTATAAATGAAGCGTCACAGAGCGTATCGACGGTCGCGGGTAAGAAGGTGTCAATTCATTTGTGGCTGTAAAAGGGTGTCATTTCAATTTTGGTTGAAGAAAGGTGTCATTTCATTTTGGGTTGAAAAGAGGCTTGAGTTTCTTAATTTATATATTTAATCAATTAATTTAATTCATTATAATTTTTTAATAAATTTATTTCTTTTGAGGTCTACTACATGATTAAATAAAAAAAATTTTTTCTGACATAGCACTTCTCTTTAAATTAAAATGAAACGAAAGTCCTTTTTTAACTCAAAATGAAATGACACCTTTCTTCAATTCTAAATGAAATGACACCTCTCTACAACTCTGCCGTCCAAAGTAAGAAAACCTTAACTCCAATGGGATTCCAATGTAGTTAACCACTTTTATACTTTGGACGGCAGAACTAAAAATGAAATGACACCTTCTTCTCCGTGACCGTCGATATACACGATGACGTTTTTTTTTAATTTTGATTTTTTATGATTAAATCATATGTAACGTCTATCTAATTTTTGTAAGAATTTTTTCATTTTTTCTCTTTATATTTTTAGTTTATCTATCATATTTTAGTAATAAAAAAATATTACATAAGAATCTTGATGTTTTTTCTTTTAGATTAGATAAGAATAATATTTGAATTGTATAGATGTATATGCGCCGTTTTTTTAAATCTTTTGAGTAAGGATCAGTGATAGAAAACAGAACATCGCCACATGTTACACACATGTGGATAAAAAAGTTTTTATTATATCGCCATATTTTTATTTTTTCCCCGAAATAGGAATCTGTCACATAAAATAAAAACAGACCGTCAACACATGATATGGACATGCGGAATAGATAAAAAAATAAAGGGAAAGCTTTTAGACAAAAAAACTAAACAGATCGAATAGTCCATGCGGTCGCTATAAAACATCCTCGAATTACGGGTTTCCCAAAAATCTTATGTAGGGTAGATGTGGGTATTACAGCGGAATCGACGTATGATGAACTTTAAACTTATAAATTAAAGCTTATAGATGAAGAAAACTTATCACTTTTATTTTTAATAAAATATTTAAACATTGATTTACTAGAAAAAAATTAATTGAGCATTAATTATAGAATTAAAAATAAGAAAAAACGAATTAAAAATAAAATGTATTTGTGGCTATTGCTGCGGCCGTGTTTCTAATGCTGCGTGCCAGTTACTACTGAAGCTATACTTAATTTTTTCACTTTCTTTTTCTTTACTGCACTCTTTTTCATCATTTCTTAACTAAAACTTAAAACTATTTAAAATATTTCAGAATCTCTCAGCTCGTTTTGACATTTTTACATATTCCGTTCGAAAAGTTGAAGTTAGGTTAACCGCGTGTTAAAATAATAATAGGATGCCACAGTAATTCATATTTGGTGATTTTAATGACACATAATACTAAGGTGTAAAATTAAAATATTAAATATGTGCTAGATGAGATTTTCAAAAAATATATAATAAGCAAAGATATATTTTATTTAATAATTATCTTATTTTACATAAAAAAGAATAAAAGCAGAAAATATTGTCAAATTTAGGATGCATACGTGATAGCGATTTTACGAAATTTATCAAGATTTTAGAACAGTTCAATTTCAAATAACCAATATTTAATATTTTTAGACTTTTTTGTGAGATATATTTTTTAAAATATTAAATAATACTTAAAATATTTGATTATGCATTCAAATATTATTTATGGACTCGGAAAAAATTATTTTTACAAATTTTATATGAAAAAACAGCGACCGGCACCTCCGTAGCAATACCCACATCTACCCTACTTTTCTCTTTTCTCAAAACCTTTTTTTACAGACTTTTTTTGCAGACTTTTTATTCTTCTGCTCACAGCTTACGTTTGATTATACGTACAGCCGAACGTCGCTTTCTTATGTTAACCTCAAAATGTATCATGGATAACAAGAAACATTCTGAAGCATATAGAATCATACAAATTAAAAAAGAAAGTGAAATTTGTTAAATAAATATTATAGTTTCAAAGAATAAAGAAAAAAAATTAGTGGAAAAAAATAAAAAATTTTCCATACTTATGATCACGCACAAATACATGAGTTATTCTATATTATCGGAGTGCAATTTTTCTCCTTACCTGAATTTCACCTAGAAATTCATGCAAAATGCATGTCGCGATTCATAGTATTTCTGGTCGGATTCATAACTTAGATTCTTCCGATATTAAAAAATTCTAGTTGAAATTCAGGTGAAAACCCAGCAACGATTCTACCAGGGTAGGTGGAAAGCTATTGGAAATTGATTTTCTTAAGCGGTGGGTTTTAAAAATTTTAAATCTCGTTGAATAACACTCGGAAAAATCTTTCGCGATATTATTCTAGGAGTTATTTGAAGCAAAGAAATTCAAGTCCTGAAATCTTGGAACCTCAAGTTTTCTTTTTTTATAAAATTAATTTTTTTTTTTATTTTTATTTTAAACATTTATATTATTATATATTTTTGTATAAGGGAAAACTTATACGAAATTAACTAGCTTCCAGGATATATAATATTTATTTTAATTGAATTTCATCAAATTAATATATTTGTTACAGCTGTCTATATATATGTTACGTCACGACGTATCTTTTATTTCAAAATTTATCATTCCAAATATATGCAGTTATTGATCAATCAGCTAATTTAGCTTAGCAAGCATATTGTAAAATTAAGTCGTTTGTTAAAAAACAAAGTTCAATGCGATTTTCAGAATCGACAAAATAAAAAGAATTACGAAGATTACATGAACCAGATTTACCACGTTAACTATATTATTCAATAAGAGTCAAAATGCATAATAAGCATTGCTCCATCGATTGAGATCAATTCAAACTTCAAATTATAAAACAATTATTCTTAAACAAGGCAGGGATCATCAATATAAAAAGACTGATCAAATCAAGGTTAACGTGCACTTTAAAGCAGGCACTTTTTCAAAGCACTTTATCTAAGAACTTCTACAAGCACTTCAAAAGATACAATTATTACAACTATATTTCTCGCACTTTAAAATTATATAATTATTCGCGCAATATATTAAATCGCACTATATTCAGTTTATTATAAAAGTAACAAATAAAATCTCTATAATTAAAATTTTTAATATAAGTGTACCTATTTATTGTCTGTCTTTAGCTACTTAACGAAATCAAGGTAAGATCATTACAGTTATATTTTTATTTCTATTCAAGTATATTTAATCGTAAAAACGATTCATATCGATTAAAAATTGGTAGAGCTTTTCTACCACTAGACTTAAGGAATCTCATATGTCAGCTATAGTTTGTTGTTCATAAGAATTAAAAGTTTAAAGAACTCTTCAAAATTTTGATAAATATTAATTTATGCCTAGAAAAAAATTTTTGCAAATTTTCAAGTAGTCTTATCAATTAATTTTTTTATATGTGCTCACTCGAAGTCTGTGTGTTTTGTATCTCATAGTAGTAAAAAGATAAACTTTAAGTAAGTATAAATAATAAAATCAGTCGATAAGGCTAACTAAAAATTTGTAGAGATTTTTTTCCAAATATAAATTAATGGTTTTCAAAATATTGAAGAATTTTTTAAACTTTTGATTTTTATGAACAACAAACTATAGCAAACTATAGCTAGCATATGAGACTCCTTAACTTTTAAAATCGAAACGTTTTAAAATCGAACTTTATTCTTTCATTTAATATTATAATGAAACATATTTTCCTCATAACAACAACACATGTCTTCTTAAAGTCTGCATGAACACTTTCTATAGCTTGCTCGTATTGAATCCAACGATATAAATACATATCGATGTTATCCAATCACTCTTTATACATATTAGTTATATATGTTTTTTGACCGTATTCAGGTGAAATATGATATAGATTTCTGCTCAAGCGGCAAACATTGTTTGAGATTCAGATTCCATCTGAATCAACGATCAAAGGACATAGATGATTTTATGTCCGAAGTAGGCTATATGAGGAACTATAACTTATTAGTTAAAAATATTAATTTTTTCTCAATACTTTTAAAATTTGATTTCAGTTCTGTTGATTTTTTCTTTTGTTTTTTAGATTAACATTTTGTAATGAGTATAGCTGCTGTCAAAGCGTGAGTAATTTTTTTTCACCAACCTACGTTCAATATGATTGCTCTTTGACATATTGAACGAAACATATTAGGATCAGTGATGCCATATTGATTTCTCCTGAGACATATCGAGTCTCAAGTATATAAAGAGCATGCTAAATTTCCATTGGCATTGCATATGTTTCAGAAGGACATATAAATCTTGTAAAGAGTCAAAGAGCGCGTCTGAGACATATGCAATGCCAATATAAATTTAGCATGCTCTTTATATACTGACACGAATACGCCCTACGAGGATATGAACGTTTGTACATTTAGTTAGATATGAACCTAGGCATGTTTGTAGTTTGTTTGTTATATCAATTATATGAAAAGAGTACTATGATATTTATACACTAATTAGCATATTAATATAACATTACAAAAATAACTTTAAAAATTGTTATAACTTTGAAAATAAATTAATTTGATGAATTTTTCTAAGAGCGAAAATAAATTTTATACTTACTGCAATATAAATCCTGATAAAATAATCACCATGATGTCATCGTGATATGGTAAATTACCATGGGAAAACACCATATAATGATGAGATTATGATGAATTTTCTACAAGAGAACACTTAAAATAAATAGATTCTTAAATTAGCAAAAAATAAAGAAAAAATGCAATTTAAGAAAAAAAGAAAACTTGAGGTTCCAAGATTTCAAGACTTAAATTTCTTTGCTCTAAACATCTCCTAGAATAATATCCTGCAAGAATTTTCTGGATGGTATTCAACGTTATTTAAAATTTTAAAAATCTACCGTGCTTAGCGTAGTCTTTTTTAGAGCCATTTTAAGAATTTTTAAAAAATTTCGATTTTTTATTTTTTTTTTGTATTTTACGTAAACTACCCAAAGAATGTGCTTGAAAATTTGTATGGAACTTATTTTTGACTGCCAAAAGAAAAAAAAATTTTGAGAACTGATTTTCTTAGTGCACTTTTAATTTTAGAGCATTATTAAAATTTTTTTAAAAATTTTTCTATTTTTTTTTTTCTATTTTACGAAAACCTTTTGATGGATTTGCTCTAATATTTGTATGCAAGTTTTTCGCTATTGTCTAAAAAAAACAAGCTTTGGAAAACTAATTTTCTTAGTTCAATTTTAATTTTAGAGCATTTTGAAAATTTTCAAAAAAAATTTTATTTTTCATTTATCTTTTCAATTTGCGTAAACCATACTATAAATTTTATCCAAAATTTTTATACAATCAATTTGCTATTGTCTGAAAAAAATAATCTTTTGAAAACTAATTTTCTCAGTGTGGTTACAATTTTAGAAAATTTTAAAGATAAAAAAAAAATTTTGATTCTTCTTTTCTTATTTATTTTCATTTTACGTAAATTACTCGATAGATTTGTTCCAAAATTAGCAGGGAAATTATTTGCGACTGCCAAAAGTGGGGAAATTTTAAAAAATTGATTTTCTTAGAGTAATTTTAATTTTAGAGCATTTTGAAAATTTTGAAAAGAAAATGTTATTTATTTAGCCAATTAAATCTCGAAAATTACTCGATAGATTTGCATCAAATTTTGCATACTATTAATTATTTTGTCTAAGTAGGCGGGAAGCTATTAAAAATTGATTTTTATAGTGTAGTTTTTTCATAGAGCTATTTTAAGAATTTAAAAAAAATTTTTGATTGTTTACTTTTTTTTGTATTTTACGTAAATTACTTGATGGATTTGCTTTAAAATTTGCATGGAAATTATTTGCAACTCCCAAAAGAAGAATGACTTTAAAAAACCGATTAATTATAACGCAATTTTAATTTTAGATAATTTTTGAAATTTTTTCAAAAAATTTTTATTTTTTATTTTTTTCTGTTTTACGTAAACTAAACGATAGATTTGCTCTTTAATTTGTGTACAAGTTTTTTTTTTATTGTTTAAAGCCATTTAAACCTGTTTGGTTTATTTTTGGCTGCAAAATTACATAAATTCAATACAAAATTGTTATTACATGAATAGTTACATTTTATATACCTTAAACTAAATAAATCCTAACTAAATAACATCTTAAACATTTATACCTATATCTTTTAAAAACATTATTATGTGATAACATGCTTTGCCTTTAGGTTCACACAAAATTGAGTCAATGTTAAGCGGTAGATACATATTTATAGAACGTATTAATTTTTTTCGCTGTACTTCATACTTTTTACTTTGCCAGATAACGTGATTTAGATCTTCATCTGATTCACCACAATCGCATTTCGCAGACTCTACCACACCAATTCTGTACAGAGACGCAGCGAGGGCATAATGGTTAAAGCGCATTCCACTTATGTTAACAATGACTTCTCGAGAATAATTTGAGTTTTTATACCAAGGTGTTTTATTAGAGTCATAAAACAATTCAAAATACTTAACGCCCTTAGAGTAACCCTGGTTTACAATCCTGTTGCAAGTGTTGTAACTCGCACTTTTCTTATATTGAGAAAAAAAATCTGTGTATGGTATAGTGATGTCAGTATCAGGAGCGCAGGCAGTGGCTGTTTTGGCTTGAATATCAGCCTCCTCATTTCCATCGATTCCCACATGTGCAGGGAGCCAATAGAAACTGACAATAGTGTTATGGATGTTATCTTTATAGAATTCATTAACCTTTTCTTTAATTTTCAGTATATATGGGTTTATTCTGATATTGAATTCGCAAGATTTTAACGCTTGCAGTGCACTAAGTGAGTCAGTGAAGATGAGGAAACTGTACATATTGTGAGAATTAATTATTTTGAGAGCCATTTCAATGGCAACACATTCAGCAGTAAAAATCGAAGCAGTTTGTTTGATGTTTAAAAAGGGGCAAATACATGAAGCCCCAACAGAGTTCGCAGTGGGATATTTTGAACCATCTGTGTATATGAGAATTGCATTTTGTTGTAAGAGGAATGTTGTGAGGTCTTGATTAGGATTATTTGATGTCTGCAGGTTTTGTCCTATTGTAAGATTGTGTGGAATGCTTGTGACTACAGTGTCATAATTGTGATTATATATAGAGTATTGTTTTTGTGAATTAAGTACAGTGGCATGGGTTATAACAGAATGAGCTATAGTATGTTTTAAACTTCGTCCTTCCTTATTATTTTTATTGCAAATGTTTATGTATTTCAGAGTTGTTTTGTAAGTGAGAGAGCTATTGTTGGTGTAGATTTTTGCAAAGTATTTTTCACCCATTAAAGTCGTTCTGTCAATTATCATGTCAATCTTAGTTTCACCAAGGAGAATGTTTGTGGGAGTGCTTTTTCTGTATCCCAGCGCCATTCTGATGGCAGAGTATTGGATTCTTTCAAGTCTGTTTTGTAATGTAGGGCTTTTAGGGTATGTGATAAAGCAACAGTAATCTATAATAGATATGACAAAAGATTTGTATAAAATAAGAAGAGTACTAGGGTCAGACCCCCACCATTTTCCACATAGAAATTCAACTATATTGATGGCTCTGGAACATTTTTGAAATACCTGTTTATAATGGGTGGTAAAAGACAGTAAATAATCAAAGGTGACACCCAAAAATCGGACTGATCTACTTGATGGTATTAGATAGTCATCAACTTTGAGAGACAAAGTACCAGGAAGAACTTTATTATTGTTAAAGTGAAGAAATTTAGTCTTTTGTGGAGCAAGTTGAAGTCCAAGTTGTAGTAAATTGTTTTGGATTTTTATTATTGCATTGTTCAAAATGCGTGTTCCCCTTTTGATGTTTTTGCATTTAATATAAAGGGCTATATCATCTGCAAACTGTGAAATTTGAATAGACTTCTGAAGATTAGTAACGATTTTAGAAACATAGATTATATAAAGTAGCGGACTCAATACACCCCCCTGTGGGACACCTTTGTAGACGAAGTGATGGATATGATTAGTTTCATTCGTGTAGATGTATCGCTGATGCATAATAAAATGTATATATCGAATTAGAGACTCTGGGCAACCAAGTTCAGCTAGAAGATTATTAAGAATGTTGATATCAACATTGTCAAAAGCTCCCCGAACATCAAGAAAGGCAGCCAAGACATGTTTTTTTTCTATGAAGGACTCATCCACAGTCATTGCCAGATTCATGATATTATCTGTACATGATCTGCCTTTTCTAAATCCGTTTTGACTGTTTGGAAGTAAGCTATTAGTTTCAGCCCTGAATTGCAACCTGTTTTTAATCATGGTCTCAAAAAGTCTGCATAAACAGGAAGTGAGTGTTATTGGCCTGAGTCCTATTCCTTCAGGTTTGGGGACAAAATGGATAAAGGAGTTTTTCCAACTATGTGGATAATCATTACAAGAGTACATAGAGTTAAATATGTCCAAAAGCAGCAGTTTAAATTTAGTAGGTATTCTTTTGATAACCTCGAAATCAATTCCATCCATCCCACATGCAGAGCTGTCCCTCTTCTCACTGAGAGCAATGTTAAACTCAGTGAAGGAGAATGCCTTTTCTAAGAAAGGGTTTTCTCCGCATCAAGGAACCTGTCTGGGATCAGTTTCTACCCAGGGGGGCTTAGTTTGTTTAATGTGTTATGAATATCTGTGTTTTGTAAATGATTGTCAGTGTGTTGTGGTGTAACTTTTACCCATTTGTTTTTAAAAATTTTACATTTGTTCCATACGAAACTCTGACTGGTACGTAGGTCAATTGACGAGGCAAATTTCTTAAAGCAATCTTTTTTTTGCTTAAACATTCTAGTAGCAATCGCGCAGTTTTTATTGTAAGAGATTAAGTCTTCAAGTTTTCGTGAGTATTTCCATTTTTTATATGATACCAATCTTAGTCTCTTAACCGTGTCACAGTCAGAGTCCCACCAAGGAACAGGGTTATGTCGCTTTTTATTATTACATGCTTTTTTGCCTAGTATTATATTTCGTTTATTAGCATTACTAGTTTCTGAGGTAATGATGTCAATAAAAAAATTATATTTATCTGAAGCTGATAAGTCATCATAATTGTCAGCAAAAAATTTATCGTAATTATTATCAAGGCCATCAGAAAAAAGTTGCCAATTAGTACGTACTGTTTTTAGTTTAAAGTTTTTTTTTTCATAAAAATGCCTAATAGGCTCTATAGGATAATTTACATATATCGGAAAATGGTCAGATCCTAAAGTCTCTTCGCAAACCTCATAGGAAACCTCATTAGAAATATTGGTGCTAGAAATTACAAGGTCAAGATTTGATTGATAATTTTGACGCTCATTAACGTAAGTTACGGTATCAATATTATGTAGAAATAAATTGTTATCTAGTAAAGTTAATTCTAAGCTATGACCATTATTATCAGTGTGTTCACAATTCCACATTGTGTTGTGAGAGTTAAAATCACCGAGCACTACACATCTTTGACTGTTAACCACATTAATAAAAAGGTCTTGCCATATGGCTTGAGAGAGACTGTGACCCGGCGGTCTATAACATAGAAATAAATCTAAGCTTGGTTTAACACTCGTAATGGTGACGCCGCATATTTCAAATAAGTCTTGATTTGTTGTAGTACAGTCAATGCTTACATAAGGAATATTTCTTCTGATGGGTAGTAGAAGTCCTCCTCCCCTTCCATTGAGCCTGTCTTTTCTGTAGGTTACAAAGCCCGGAAAGTTGAAGTTATGCAATGGGGTAAGCCAGGTCTCGACACATGCTAAAATGTCTATGCGTGGAAGAATTGTAGAAATCTCATTATATTTCGGGAGAATGCTACGCGCATTCCAAAACATAATTTTAATGTCTTTATGCTTATGTGTATTTGTATTCATTATGTGTGTTTTTTTTTTATTTTTAATTATCATCACCATCTTGTGAGCTAGGGTCGTCTGTTTGTGATTCTATCTCTGCAGTAGAAAATAGCCTTTTCGTTATTTTTAAAATGCGGCTCTTTAAATTTCTATCATTAATGAAGTTGATGACACTGTTCAACATGTCTAGGAGAGCAGACGTTTCTTTGGTGAATTCTTCAGCTAGCGATGGAATATCCTTGTGTCCATAAGAGTCAAACAGAAACTTAGAAAATTCTTGAAAGTTAAGCGGAAATTTATCAGTATTGTTATCAATATATGGTTTAGCAGACATTACTTGAGCTTCTAGTTCTATTGCAGTGAGTTCAAGCCTAGGTTTCTTTCTACCTGAATTAATTTTCTTCTTATGCTGTATTTGACATTTAGAGCTGTTAGATTTATTAGTATTTAATAGCTGAGTAGAATTTTCCACTGAGTCATTGGAAGATATTATAGATGAAAGAGAGAGAGGCCTTTTGAAATTTTTGTCGTTATTTTGATTATCTTGTGACGTTGAAGAAATGTTTATTGAGTCTTGCTTATCTGTAGGTAAATTGTTTTCATTATTTAAATTAGTACTTTGTTCCATGGTTTCGTTGTCCATCGTGTTTACATTTGTATTGTTAATCTCTTTCTGTTCGATATTATCTATTTGAGTTGTTTTGGGTAGAGATGGAAAATTCTTATCGTAATTAGAGTCGTTTGTATTGTCATTGTTTTAAATTGAAGTGTTTATCGGACACTGCTTAGCTATGTGCCCCGATTCCTTACATATAAAACATTTCATGGAGTCTGAAGATGCATAAATTCTAAATATGTTGCCTTCATAATTGACCTGTAATGATTCGGGCACTAAAGATAAACTGTCAGGATGTATAAAAACTTGTCTACGAAAGCTCACTATATGTGCGCAACCAGGAATTGAAACTCCAGCTCTAATTGATGTGACCTTGGAAACCAGTTTGATGTTAAGGTTGACTAGAGCTTTTTCTAAAACCTCATGTGGTATAGACGGTCTGACATTGGATAGTATTATACACTTAGAACGTGCTACTAGTGGTCGAAAATACAACAACTTATTGTCAATGTTTATACTTTTATGAGCGTCAACTAAATTATCAGAAATTTCCTTTGAATTGAAATAGACACACAAACGATTATTTGAAATTTTAGAAATCGCAACAATACACTCACTTTTGACTAACTTTAAAATTTCCAAAACACAATTATCTAAAGTGCAGTTTTCCAATGAGTCAAGGACAACAGCCTGCTCATCTTTGGGAAAATTCTCTGCACTTATAACCGATGAAAAACTTTTATTTTGACTAGTTGATGCCATTTGCGTATTACCCGAAGCGGCATGGTCTCCCCCATGAGGAGCCATCTTCACCCACCTCCTGGTGTAAGAAAATTTGCTTTGTGTTGTCTAGTATTGGCGTTTTTCAATATTGTAACACAGAGCGACCACAACTCAACACAACCTGTTTACTTGCGAACCATAGCGGAGCATCAAGAAAACACGTCTGTACTGTACGAGAGCAGACGTGAAACTGTTGTATACAAGTTATTTGCTACTGTCTTTATAAAACAAGCTCTAAAAAAATAGTGTTTTTAGTTTAGCTCTTTGATCACTTCTTTCGATTTCTGATTTAACGCTTTCACTAACTCTTTTCTTACTTTACTTCTTCTCTGTCGTTCTATCTCAGATTATTCCTCATTTTTAACCTATTTCCATTCATCTTTATCTCTCTTCCTATTTTCTAATCACTCTTCCACATTTACTAATTTTTGTTGAATAGAAATTGTATTTCACATTGAAATCATATTTAAAAAAATAAAATCAAATTAGTCCAGCTCAATGAGCTCTATGAGAAAGCATTGCGCTAAAGCACTAAGCAGCGTTTTCTTTATGTAAAACACAAAAATTATATCCTGTATTTGTTTAATAAATTCTTTTTGTGCTCACAACATGTTTATAATATAGGGATATAGTTCAAATTTTCAGGAAGTCATTATGATCAAAAATAAACAAATATTATCACAAACACAATCAAATATCCTTTTTATAACTAAAATATTTCATGAATTGATTATATTTAGGAATAAATAAAAATTTTTTTTGTAAACAAACATTGTTTGAAATATCAGGAATAAATTATATTGGACAATAAACATTTATTCTCAGTTAGAAATAAAAATAGATAATACGAAATATTGTTATGATATTGAAAACTAAGCAAACATTAGCAGATAAGTTTCCATTAAAAACAAGCGATTATTGAATTATGACCTTGTTATAATTAAAAATATACAATCATCATCATTATATTTAGAAGTAAACGAACATGATTTTTTTTTATCAAGAATAAATAATATTTAAAAATTGAAATCATCCTATTAATAATTGATTATAATTAGAATTAACAAATTTTATCATTATATTTAAAAATAAACGAGCATTATTTATGATTTAAAACATCATTAGAAATAAATGATATATAAATAAGATAAACATTGTATAAATTAAATGATGTTATGATTTGGAATAATTAATACTGGCATTATCAAACAATCATCGACTTTTTTTATTTTTAAATAAATAGAAATAAGCATAAATTGATTGAATTAAAAATAAAGAAGTAAAACTGTAATATTTCATTGAGTTTTTATTGAAAATATGGCATTCTTGGTATCATTTTTATGATTTTTTAAAATGAAAGTAACTAATTGAAAATAAAAAATTTTACATCGGAAAATAAACAACGAGAAAAACAGTAATGAAAAATTATAGTTGAAAGAAATATATTTATACAAACGACCATTTGTAAGAGAGAGAGAAAAAGAGAAAGGGAAGCATACGTTAACCACCTCTACCGACAACACATGCGCAGATGCATACTAAGCATTGCACAAGCAAAATAGGGGAAACTAATGCATGAAGCTCCGCCCAACCATATGACGCCAGACAAGCAGGGTACAAAACAGCCGAACAGAGCCCAATGCAGTCTATTACATTGGAAACTCATCTCTTGAGCAGTCGAGAGTCTTAATTATTCCATTCATCTCCCAAGTAGTCGAAAGCCTTAATTACTTAATACATCTCTCAAGCAGTCGAGAGCTGAAATTTGATTAAATCATCAGCCTTACCTGTAAGGTTGACGGTCAACTTTATATCAACTCCAGCCTTTATATATAAGAACTAAAATCAGTACAGCCTTGAGCCAGGACCTAAGGATTTCTTTACATTAGATAATCTCTGCGGATTCATCAAGACTAAAACTATATGAATCTCATATCTTTCTCTCTCATTGGTCAAAAACAAAGAAAGGATATAAAAGTAAGAAAAAAATTTTTCTTATTAATTTTAAAGAACTATTAGGATTCCCAGAATAACATTTTTACCTTTCTGAGTTCTCAAATAAACGCTTAGACATTGAGCAGTTTGCATGAACTCAATCCTTCTTTTGATTAACTAAAAAAAAATTTTTTTTAATCGTTTAGAAAAAATTGATCATATCGTTATAATAAATTTTAATTTTATTAAAATTGTAAGCAATAAGAACTGTGGAGCATACAAAGTTCAAGTTAAGTTCAGAAAATCTATTAATAAAATTTGTATTTAATTTTAAAATAAGCAATAAGAACCGTCCAAGCAGCAACAAGGTTCAGCTTTTAAAAATTGTTATTTAGACATTTTATTTTCTTATTTACATTTAAAGATCAATTCATCAAGAACCATCAAAGCATTCGATAAGGATTAAATTGAATTCAAAAAATATATTTTCTCAATTTTTATTCCAATTTTAAAAGAAGCGATAAAAAAACAGTCCAAGCCGCGCCGAATTGAGCTTTTAAAATTGCTATTCAGTCATTTTATTTTGTTATTTACGTTTAAAGATAAATTCATCAAGAACCGTCAAAGCATTCGACAAGGTTCGAATGAAATTGAAAAAATATATTAACTCAATCTTTATTACAATTCTAAAGTAAGCGATAAGAACCGTCCAAGCAGCGACAAAGTTCAGCTTTTCAAATTGCTATTTAATCGTTTTATTTTTTTATTTACGTTTGAAGATCAATTCATCAAGAACCGTCATAGCATTCGACAAGGTTCAAGTTAAATTCAGAAAATCCATTGACTAAAATTTTCATTCAGTTTTAAAATAAGCAATAAGAATCGTCCAAGCAGCGACGAGGTCCAGCTTTTAAAAATTGTTATTTAGTCATTTTATTTTTTTTTATTTACATTTTAAGATCAATTCATCAAGAACCGTCAAAGCATTTGAGAATGTTCAAGTTGAATTCAGGAAATCTATTACCTAAATTTTTTATTCAATTTTCAAATAAGCGATGAGGACCGTCCAAACAGCGACAAGATTCAGTATTAAAAATTGTTATCAAGTCATTTTATTTTTTTATTTACTTTTTAAGATTAATTCATTAAGAATTGTCATAGCATTCGACAAAGTTCAAGTTAAATTCAGGTAATCTATCAACTAAATTTTTTATTCAATTTTAAAATAAGCGATGAGGACCGTCCAAACAGCGACAAGATTCAGCTTTTAAAAATTGTTATTCAGTCATTTTATTTCTTTTTATTACATTAATGATCAATTCATCAAGAACTGTCAAAGCATTCGACTATGATAACCACTATACAAAGGATTTAATTTCGACAGTGGAGCATTCGTTTCGTTTGAAACTTTCGTAACTTTCGTTAATTATGTTAATTTATTCTTAAGGGTGTGAATCTGATCAGTTATTTTTTTTTATCATTTTTAATTTAATTATTTGAAATCAGTTGAAAGAAAATACAAAGAAATCATTTTTAATTCTTATTATCAATATAAGCCACGAATTTTATCGATTATACTTTTTTTTTGGTTCCTTATTTATTTATTTTCTTGTACTAAAAAGGCATTAATAACCAAGTCTTTCGTGACCAGGTTATTTTAAAATGACTTTCCTAATTAGATTGTTATTTTTTACCTGTCAACGCTTTACAAATTTTATTCGCTAAGGTCTCTCCTTAAGTGACCAGAGCAAATAAAAATGTAATTTTAATTTATATATGATTGTAGAAAAATATACTAAAAACTATAATAAATAGAATTAAAATTTAAAAAAATTTTTCGTCGAACCTAATAAGTCAATATCTTAGTCTCTCCTGAAGTGACCCAGATATTCTTGTATGACTTGCCTATTTACGATTTGTTCTTTTATTACCCCGATGCGTTATAATTTAAATTCATTAAGGTCCCTCCTTTAGTGACCAGAACAAATAAAAATTATAATATTTGAGTTATTCCGAGGTTTTTGACTATTATTATTATGTTTCCTTTTGAATCGTCCGTCAAAAGGGAGTATAAATAGGTGCGAAATTTTTTAATCGTGCTAGTTAGTCTTTATTTTGATTTGAATGGATATATTAATAAACAAATGATGTTCTAACTAATTCAAAAAAAAATTTTTCTTACTGTTAATTATATAATTTTTATTTTTAATAATTATTTATAAAAATTAGGAACATATTTATTTTGCTCTTTTTGGTCTATGCGAAAATAGAGAAAAAATTATGACAATTAAACAAAGGTCTCTCCTGAAGTGACTAATGTTCAACTGACATAAATGTTTCTCATAAAATAAGAAATATTTGGTCTCTCCTGAAGTGACCAATGATATTTCTAATTTTAATTCCTTCTTAGATGAAAGAGGAAGGAATCCTTCCTTTTTGCAATGAAACAAAAAAAAAAAGACTATATAGGAGAAAAATTTAAAATAAAAAAATGTAAAAGATATTTTATTTTTAAAATATTTCAAGGTTATTTTTGTTTACTTTCTTAGTTCATTAACATGAGATTTAAGTACCAACCGACAAGAAATATTATGGTCTCTCCTGAAGTGACCGTAATATTGGTTTGATCGGTTAGGTTATGTTTTTTTTTCTCTCAAGATTTTAACGAATAATAAAAAATATTTTTAAATATAAAAATTATACTTACTTTCTTAGGAAAAAATAAAGGTGTACTCGTTTGAAAAATGAAAAGAAGCTTATTTAAATTTACTCTTATTCATTAAAATCGAAAAATGTGTTTACAAGAGTTTGAATAAGTATTTTTGAGCTTAATTAATACTAAAAAATATTGAAATAAACGAAAATAAACTGCGTTATCAATTGGAATATTTTTTAAGAAACTTAAAATCTTTCAAGTTTAAATAAATTAAAAAATTTATTTTAAGAGAGAATCTCGAGCAAATAAAAAGCGATATATTTAAAAAAAGAAATTTTACAAGTTGATTCAAAGAAAAATTTTGATGTTAATTGATAAAGTACAAAAAAATTTTTTAGTTTGATCTTGAGATATTAAGTCTCAAGCAAGAAACAAATGTTTAGTTTGATCTCGAAAAGTGAATTCGAGCAAGAAAAATTTTAGAGTGTGTGTGCATCGGTTGGTCAGGCCCTTTTTATACCTAAATATTCAACATTACAGTATAGTATAAGATAATTTACAGAGTTGTAAATAAGGAAATGGTTTTTCATTTGAAATGGTTAATACCAGGCCGGAGTAGAATCTGATACCGACCGAGTAACAATTGCGTTTTTTGTTATTCACTCAAATATTAATCGGTGTATCTTCAAATTAAAGGTTAAGCTCAATAAATATTATTATTATGAACATCTATGCACAAGAAAAAAAAATTCTACCGCTTTGTTTTTGAGAAAAGTGAGGAACGCTAAAGTAAAAGTTTATGTTTATTATATTTTTGCGTTCCTCACTTTTCTCAAAAACAAAGCGGTAGATTTTCTTTTCCTTGTGCACACATATTTGTAATAATAATATCTATTGCGCTTAACCTTCAATTCGCAGATACGCCGATCAATACTTGAGTAAATAACAAAAATCAAACAAGGACAGCGAATCTGGCCTGCTCTTAAGTGTCAACGCGAAAGTAATGTCTTGCATAGCTAATGAGTAAATTGTTTGGAAATTATTTTCGCTATGATCGATCATTTTGTTAACATGACCCTCGTATAGTATACTGTAATGCTGGAACTTACACACATAACGTGGTCCAGGGTGCCAGAATGTGTATCTGCCTTCAGCATCTACACAACTACTATCAGCTTAGGTGCACACTGTGCCGAAGCGTAAATGTATTTTGTCATTATTTAGCGATATACGGGTAGTCCAGTAGAATTAGTTGAAATGCATAATGTAATTAGAAACAGGTGCAGACCACCAACAATGGCTTTGTTGGATGATTAAAAATGAAACTCTGGAATCACCCTAAAAATTTGAGCCTTCAGGAATTAGTAAACAAAGATTTAAGATACAAAATTCGTAAAAATAATAACATAATAAAATAGTATTCATCAGTTTGAATAATGACTTAAAACAAAAAACAACAGACATAATATTCAAAAGCTTCGAAGAAATTTTATTACATTCGAAAATTAAAAGATAGTGTAATGATATTTTTATGAATTGGATGAATTGAATACAGAAGTATTTGACAATTGCTTGATTGATTTTAAAACTTTTTTAATAAATATCAATATACACTACCCTCCAGTCACATTTGCCCACCCTACATGAAAATTGATAAAACTTTAAAGTTTTGTGGCTTAGTGAAAAATAGTCGTAATTAAAAAATTCCGACGGGGTTTTGAAAAGGGTTTTAAAACCTTTAGTTTAAGCCGAGTTGAGCAAAAAAAAAATTTAAAATACATGCCTCATGCGTAAAAAACTAACTAACAAATATTCAATTTTTTTTGCCTCTATTCAAATGCTTGCCATTTTTCGGAAATTATCGAATCATAGAAAAACAAAATGGAGGTAAAAGCCAAGGGAGTCACCTTTGAAATGAGCTATAGAAAGCTCATTTATGATCGATTTTACGGTAGTTATGGTCATTTTTTATGAAAAAAAAATGATTTTTTTAAATAGCTATTATCTCAAAAAATACGCATGATATAAAAAAATTTTTAATAAAAAAGTTGTATATTTTTGAGTCAAAAAAATAAATATTCAGGTTAAACTGAGAATCAGTAAAAAAAGATTTTATTCATTTTTGATCCCATTGAAAAAAAAATCCATTTATTCAATATTTATATTTCAATGAATTTAAAAAAAAAATTTTTCTTTCGAATTTCAGTTGAATCTAAATATTTATATTTTTGACTCAAAAATAAACAATTTTTTCATTAAAAATTTTTTTATATCATGCGTACACTGAGAGAAAATTCATGCCAATAGAGCATGTAGTCTACGTATCCAAAGTTAGTAAGTAATATCCTATGCTTTAATAACAGCGCCATCTACTCTTACGAGGTTTGTGCTATCCAAAAACTGTTTGTTTACACGCTTTAGTAGCTCCCCACTCTAATATCCTTCGATAGCTAGCGCTGTATCCTCTCATGGGACGTGAAGGAAGTAAACGTGGCTTGTCCACTATTCTTTCTTTACTGCTAACTATGGCATTCTTCTATTGCTCAAGTCGCCTCCTCTTTTGGGTAACGACGCGAGCAAACACGGCTGGTCTATATCTAAAATCATGTTGCAAATTTCGTTAACGTATTTTCATAGCGTGAATCTTTTATTTCTTTTCTTTTTTCATGAAGGGAGATACGTTATAAATATAACCTGTTAAACTTTTTAACTTCAAATAATTTATTTTTAACTTAAAATTTAATTATTTTAAACCGCTGGGGGGCAGATAAGCATGTACGATTTTACGCCAGAGATATTTCGAAGTAGCGTTGGTCTAGTGCGTAACGTTCGCGCTTTTCCTTTTGAGTACGCGAGTTCAACTCTTGGTTAGAACCACTTTTTTTAAACTTTTTTTTTATTATTTCAATAGTTTTTATTGCTTTTTTTTATTTATATTTTTTTTATTTTCTATTTTTTTATTAATTTTAAAATCTATTTTTCACAAGTTACTTAAAATATGCTCGTTTTTTTTTATTAATATTTTTAAATAAATTATTTCATATAGAAAATAATTTAAAATATTAATAAATAAATAATAGTGATATTTACAATACTATAGTTCAATTTTGTCTTTATAAACATCCCTGGTAACAAAAAATTTGCAATTCTGACGCAATTCTGACGCAATTGACTTGACCGTCAGTGAAATTACATCAGACCATACGTCATATGCTTCCGATTTCTGCTCTATTTCTGCTGATGTGTAATTACGTTAGGTGACGCTCAGCAGAATTGCGATGAAATTGCAAGATTGAAATTGCAATATCAAAAGGATAATTGCGAGCACTTGCGCGTTCGACAGAATTGCACCAGAAGTGCAAAAGTTTACTAACATTAAGTGCTGCGCAGCAGAATTAAGGAGTTTTACGTAATTACAAGTTCACTTAACGAAACCCTCTCATCACTTCCGCGTGCACAAGAATTGCAATGGAATTGCACAAGCCGTCTGCAGCAGATGACTTGCGGTAGAATTGCGATGAAATTGCAAGATTGAAATTGCAATATCAAAAGAATAATTGCGAGCACTTGCGCGTTCGACAGAATTGCACTAGAAGTGCAAAAGTTTACTAACATTAAGTGCTGCGCAGCAGAATTAAGGAGTTTTACGTAATTACAAGTGCACTTAACGAGACCCTCTCATGACTTTCGCGTGCACAAGAATTGCCATGGAATTTCGCAAGCGGTCTGCAGCAGATTACTTGTGGTGAACAATTTGATTTTATATAAACTGTGAAAAAAATTGACGTAAGCAAATTACCACTGCAACATGCAATTCCTCTCCCATAAACTATATTTTCAATTTACTTTTATCTATATCTAGGAGCTTCTTTAAATGTTCCAAAAGAAAGTTTTTTTACTGTTTCTAATACAACCGTATACGTTTCTTTTGACCAAGATTTAAGCTGAAATGTATAGTCGAGACTCATTCCTCAATACTCATAACCTTGATGTACATGAATTTATCTTATTTTTTTTCTTTTTTCTTTAACCAAATGAATAAACTTTTATCTCTTTTTCGCACAATACATAATTTAAAAATTCCAGAATTTAAATCGTTAGAAAAATATATTATAAACATTCAGTGGGTGAAAATTAGTCTGTTTTATTCCGTTTACTACGTATAAAAATGCTACGTATATCATGTTCATAAAATGCGTATTGAAAATACTTTATATTGAAGTCCAAAGAAATATTATATTATCGATAAAAAAAAATACAGAATTATTAAGTATTCCAAAAGCTTATATCAAAATGAAAAGAAGGAATAATTTCATTTAGTTTCTAATAAGAAAATGTAATTCATTAAAATGTGATTCTTATCGTTCTACAAAATTTGTTATTTGGAATGAAATTGAATAAAAATTATTTATTAAATACAATTTTTGTTTAATATATGGAAATAATTTTGTTTTTATAATACCTAAATGTTAGTAGGATGGCCATTGAACATCGTTTTATCAGACAAAATAATATATTTATAATAAATAAGGACGTTATACTACATATATAAAAAAAATTATATAATATTGTCAATAATATTAAACAAACTTATATATAAACGTAAAATAACGTTATGAAGACAGATTTCCAATACATTCTTATATTAATAGCAATGTTAACGCTGTTTGTCTACTAAGTAATAAAAATATATTTCATACGATGCTGAAATTTTTTTACAAAAACGCATGCTTTACTCCATCTTCTATTTGCACTGTATATGTTACCACTTCGCTCCAATGCTGCTGCGAAGTATCTGCTCTAAGCTACCTTCGTAAGTATATGCTGTGAATCTGCTGGAAAGTATATGCTTCACGTAGACTTGGTAAGTATGCTGCAATTCCATTGCAAGCACGTGCACACTACACCATTCTCTAAACGGCACCGTAAGTCAGCTGCAAAGCTGCTGCGAAGTAGCTGCTGCATGCTCACCTTCATAAGTATGCCGCAATTCTACTGTAAGCGAACGTGCAATATACACTTCTTTAAACCGCAATCTACCTGTCGTAAGTCTGCTGCTAAGCTGCTGCGAAGTAGCTGCTGCATGCTTACATTCGTAAGTATGCCGCAATTCTACTGTAAGCGCGCGTACAGTCTACACTTCTTTAAACCGCAATATACCTGTCGTAAGTCTGCTGCTAAGCTGCTGCATGCTTACCTTCGTAAGTATGCCGCAATTCTACTGTAAGCGCGCGTGCAATCTACACTTCTTTAAACCGCAATATATCTGTCGTAAGTCTGCTGCTAAGCTGCTGCGAAGAAGCTGCTGCATGCTTACCTTCGTAAGTATGCCGCAATTCTACTGTAAGCGCGCGTGCAATATACACTTCTTTAAACCGCAATCTACCTGTCGTAAGTCTGCTGCTAAGCTGCTGCGAAGTAGCTGCTGCATGCTTACCTTCGTAAGTATGCCGCAATTCTACTGTAAGCGCGCGTGCAATCTACACTTCTTTAAACCGCAATCTATCTGTCGTAAGTCTGCTGCTAAGCTGCTGCGAAGAAGCTGCTGCATGCTTACCTTCGTAAGTCTGCCGCAATTCTACTGTAAGCGCGCGTGCAATATACACTTCTTTAAACCGCAATCTACCTGTCGTAAGTCTGCTGCTAAGCTGCTGCGAAGTAGCTGCTGCATGCTTCTGACTGCAGAACTACAATAGAATGCTGAAGCATACGAAGCATGTTCTGCGCACTCGCGATTGCGTCAGATTGTGTTACCAGGGATATTTCAATATACAATATATATTATAACATAAATAATAATAACTCAGTTTTATTTATTTATTGTAATTTATTGTAAATTTTATAAACTAAATTATAAATAAATTAAACTATACTATTATAAAATAAACATCACTATTATAAAATAAACATCACTATTATTTATTTATCAATATTTGTAATTACTACCTATACAGAATAATTTATTTTTAAAAAATTTTCATTGAAAAAAATAAGCGTACTTGTGAAAAATTGAATTTTAAAATTATTAAAAAAATACAAAATCTAAAAGAAAATAAATATAAAAAGAAATAAAAAATATTAAAACACTAAAAAAAAATTAAAAAAAAAGTGACCCTAGCCGAGAGTTGAACTCGCGTACTCAAAAGGAAAAGCGTGAACGTTACGCACTAGACCAACGCTACTCTGAAATATCTCTGGCGTAAAATCGTACATGCTCATCTGCCCCCCAGCGGTTTAAAATAATTAAATTTTAAGTTAAAAATTAATTATTTAAAGTTAAAAAGTTTAACAGGTTATATTTATAACGTATCTCCCTTCATAAAAAAAGAAAAGAAAAGAAATAAAAGATTCACGCTACGAAAATACGTTAAAGAAATTTGCAACATAATTTTGGGTATAGACCAGCCGTGTTTGCTCGCATCGCCACCCAAAAGAGGAGGCGACTCAAGCAAACAAAGGATATGAGAGTGGGGAGTCATCGAAGTATACCACGCGAGTCATCAGTGAATGCCGTTCATGCTTTAGTTACTCTCCAAACCATCTTTTTTAGTATAAGGTAATCCAATACTAATAGAGCTTCTCACGGCCTGTCATATTTGTATCAATGTTTTATATGCTCGCATAGATGGCAGTTCGCATGCTTTATTAGCATGAATTTTCTCTCAGTGTATTTTTTGAGATAATAGCTATTTAAAAAAATCATTTTTTTTTCATAAAAATTACCATAACTACCGTAAAATCGATCATAAATGAGCTTTCTATAGCTCATTTTAAAGGCGACTCGTTTGGCTTTTACCTCCATTTTGTTTTCCTATGATTCGATAATTTCCGCAAAAATGGCAGGCATTCGAATAGGGGCAAAAAAAATGGAATATTTGTTAGTTAGTTTTTTACGCATACGTCATGCATTTTTTAATTTTTTTTTTGCTCAACTCGGCTTAAATTAAAGGTTTTTAAACACTTTTCAAAACCCCGTCGGAATTTTTTAATTACGACTATTTTTCACTGAGCCACAAAACTTTAAAGTTTTATCGATTTTCATGTAGGGTGGGCAAATGTAGCTGGAGGGTAGTGTACATGAGAAAAATTGTCATAAAACGACCTATAGATATATATATATATATATATATATGAGCCATTCTAATACTTTTTCTAAAAAGTGTTCGCAGTGGGTCTCCAGAATTTTCCATTGACCATGGCATCTTTTTGTACTATGAAACTTAGGAACCCATGCCAAATTTCAGCCTTCTAGAATCTATAGATGCCGAGAAATGGCCATACAAAGTCCAAAAATGGGCCCTTTTTTGGCTGTTTTTCGCTAGTTTTCGAATACTCCTCATTAAGAGGCGGTCGGAACCAAATCGGTGACTTAGTTCGGTGCTTGTAATAAATGCTTATAATAATTTATTCATTTATTAATATGGTAAAAATATAGTCATTTCCTCTAGTCATGTATATAAAGAATAATTTAAAATAGTTAAAGCCACAAAAATATACAAAATATTGTTATAAAGCGAAAAATGCCACCTAACAATCGACACGACAGTTTTTTGCATGCGGTGTATGTCAAGTCAGTTTGATATTTGTAATAAATGCTTATAATAATTAAATTACTTATTCATATGGTAAAAATATAGTCATTTCCTCTAGTCGTGTATATAAAGAATAATTTGAAATAGTTTAAGCCATGAAAATATACAAAATATTATCGTAAAGCGAAAAATGCTGACTTGATATATACCGCAAGTCACCGATTTGGTTCCGACCGCCTCTTAATCTAATATTGCACCAAAATGAACTCACAATACGTCGTTTTCTTCGTTTTGAACTAAACTTCTTAGAAATCATTAGCACATTTGGATTTATGGAAAGGGCTTTGCTACATAACCTTAAAAACAACGGGCGTTTTTTTGACTTTTTTCAACTTTTTATCCTTCCATAACATCACAAATTTTTAATATTTTTACAATCGGCGAACGGCGTTGGAAACCTCTTGAAAAGACCTTTAATTTAACTCTTTGAACGTTTAAAAACATTAAAAATTGATGGAGTTATTGAAGGTTGAAGTTCACAAAATTCGTAAAAAATGCGTTTTTGGCCATTTTCGAACCTATAAAGCTCAAAATAAGGTGTCTTTTTTTTTTTTTTTTTTATTGCATAAATTTTTAGTTTTGATATAAATATATGAAATAAAACCGTTTCCAGAGGACCGTTTTTTGATTTTCGAATTATTTTTCGTGCATCTAATTATTGCTTTTTTTAGACATTTACAATGCTATATGCTCGTATGTATAGCGTTCTATACATACGAGCATAGGGTATTGTCCTAAATTGACTTTCCAAATAAACTCTTATACTTTTTTACATGTCTTAAAAAATATTTCAACACCAAACTCAGATTGAAAGTTTTTCACCGACCTCAGAAAAAATACAAGTGACGGAAAAAAACATTATAAATAATGAAAAATTGCCTTTTTTGAAACACTGACATGAAAGTTGTTATTATTTTCACGCGCTACTACAGATTTAAAGAAAACATGTTAATCAGACCATAATAAACTACAGGAAGTTAGCATTTTATCTATATTTTAATATGCTTTTTTATCATTTTTATCAATTTATTTTATTTTTATTAATGCACAAAAAAATATCTTTTTATGTTTTCAATTTTTGGTTTCATACATTCATTGTATACTAAAAAATATACAATAGAGATTCGTTATGCATGTGAAAAACTTACATTATAGGAATAAAATATTCTGTGAGGAACTTGTTTCAAAAAAAATATTTCGAGTAACACACTTCAAGAATGTTTAGGAAGGCTAGAAACTATATTGTAATTTCTTCTTTATATCATTTCTAAAATTCTTATCATATGTTTAAGTTATCGTTGGCTATCCTACATCCTAAAATCGACGTTTCAGTAAAATAAAAAATTAATAAAACAAATTTTTGTTATTATTCATTATTATTAGGTTCAGAAAACAAAACTTAGAATCTATAAGAAATTACTTAATGTCGTAAGAAAATTACGGTATCTCATCAACTTTCGATAAAAATATAAAAAATTTATTAAAAAATATCGAGAAAAGTATAAGTTTTATATATAAGTTTTAAAAATATGAGATCATCGACTACATTGTAGAGGAAAATATATAAATTAAAAATTTAATAGCATTTATGCTTATAACCTCGAAATAAAATAATCTTCTACATCTTTGTCAATGAATTTATTAGATACAAGAGAAGTCATGTATTAGAATTTATTGTATATGCCAGTTTATACAAATTTGAAAATTATTAAAAAAAGTGAAATATTTTCTATAATTTTTGCAATACAAAAAATTACTTCGTTGTAAAATGAGTAACACCAACTGTTTTTACTCATTAAGAGCTATAGAAATAAGAAAAATTTCCCCATGAGAGTGCTTTTAAAATAATTTATAATGATTTTCAAAAGGAGAAAGTTGAAGGTTTTCTAGAATTATTCATATGTTATAAAATCTTTTTTTAGACAGGGCGCGTACAGTGGGTACTTTACTCCCTCCCAGCGAAAAGTAAGGTACCCACTGTACGCTGTCTGTGTAAAAAAATCGTATATTCTCCACGGGAGTAAATGAAAAATCCCTTAAATCGTATGTTTGTCACCCTCGCCTTCGGCTCGGGTGACATTTAACATACGATTTAAGACATTTTTCGTTTTTACTCCCTAGGTGAATAATATACTATTATTGAATTTTAACAGTATTAGATATTGAATCAAAAGAATATAATTTAGCTTTTAATGTACATTCATCTATAGGTTCAAAGCAGTGGTACTGTCTTGTTCTGTCTATTGTTATTGCAGACGTAAATCTCTTCTGAAGTTTTTTACCTCTTGCAATTACATCATCTTAGCTTACCCAAAGAAATCTGCAATATTTTTCAAGTGAAATGCTCGATTCGTAAATATAGTTTGTATAATATGTTGTGATTAAATCCATACCTAATTTCTGAAACGTTTTCGTTCAGATAATTATACATTTCCTCTGCATCTGTTATTTTTTCACCATGCAATGCAGCCCTTCTAGCATAGTTTTTCGCAACTGCTCCTATGCTATCACAAGTGCTTTTTCCATGAGATGTAGCGAAAAAATTATAAGATTTCAACTTAATACCGAAATCTTCTTCATGGTAGCATACATTTATATGGTGATTCCTGTGATAAGTAAATTCATTAGATGTTTCTGATTGAAAAAATTCTTAAGTATTGTTAATAAAATGTTATTCATGTAAAATGTTACTTATGTAACTTTATTTATGGAAAACAATATTTCGATTTTTAGAATAAATTGTATTTATCAATTATGTTATTAATATTCTATATGGGTCATAATAATCTAGTTTTAATATTGATGTCGCTGGTGATTTTACATGATTCATGGAATGAAATTTAAACAAAAAATACAAATGCATCTTTCTTTGGTCGAGTTTTAAATAGTACATTCATAAAAATATTAATTTTTTTAAAGCTCTGTGACGTAGGTTTAAAAAAATGGTCAAATTTTCTACGTCAGCCCCTGATGTCCCTAAAAAATGGAATTTCGAATGAAATATTGAAGTAAATAATATATTTGACCTAATCAACTTTGTGTATTTAAAAATAAACATTTAAAATATATTATGTTTACACGTAAGGGATAAAAATTCGTATTGAAACTGTTTTTCGACGAAATGGCTGTGTCGCCAATTTTCGTTTCACGTCTGTCCCCATCTTATTAACTATAACATTAAAAAGAGGTCATTCATTTAAATAAATACGTTATATTTTTTTCGATGCAAGCATGATTTTTGTAGTTTAATTGTAAGAATATAACATATAATATAAAAACATAATTTTGACTTTTGATTTGCAATTTTTTTATAATCCGAATATTAAAACTATATTATTATGACCCATATATTACTCACTTGTTTTTGTACTGTGTCGGTGCACCATCAGAAAAATTAATTATAATTTTTATAAATGGAAACATTTTTTTTATCTCCTCCAGTACTTTTTCATAGAAAATGTGGACTGAATAAGCCTGGTGTTTTGTGCTCGCTGAAATAACGCAAAAAGATTGCGTTTTCAGCTCATTACCTTCTTTATAATAAAATGAAACAGTAAATAGCGAAGCAGTAGTATTATTGAAATACCACGCCTGTGCAGAGTCCTGTGCTACGAAAGCATAATTTTCTGCGAAATCTGAAATCAGTAGGCCGGTATTACTCTCTAATGTATTTTTTGAAAATTTTAAATAATCTTTCTGTTTTTCAGAAATAAAATGATGTTTGGTTAAATTCCAAACACTTTTACTTAAATCTTCAATAAAAAAGTTTAATGGTATTTCAAAAGATTTCAAGCTCGTTTTAGAACTAAATGAACTGTCACTATCTTTACTTTCTGTTTTTTCTATAACCCAATTATTATAATAAACATTTTTCACGTTCAGATCGATATTAGATTCTAAAAATATGCGTATACCATCAGTTTTAGGACAATTTTTACAATAATGAAGCATACAATCTCTATTATTTTTTGAACAAACACCTTCTTCTAAAACTTCTCTGTAGTTCATTAAAGGAATTACAGCTGCCAACTTTAGTTTTACATTTTGATGTTCGGAGCATACACATATAATATGAGTTCCAGGCTCTCCAGCACTTACGCAATTTATTGGCTTCAGACAAGCGAAAAAAGAGAAACTAGGTACTTGACTTTTATTAGTTTCTGTTATCCATTTAGTGTACAATTCTTTCAAATCATAAAGTAATAATTTTTTGGGTATTGGAATAGACTGTTTTCCAGGAACCTTTTGCATGCGCACTTGCCTAATACCACTTAACGCTCTACTATTTGTATCATCTAAATAAAATGCTATGATCTCGTTTTTAACTTCATCTGTGATTCGAGTATACGTTTTTCTTATGCGCTTACCAAAAACACCTGAAATGTGGTCATACATAAATTTTTATGATTCTTCGTTGAACAAGTATTTCTCGATAATTTGTAATTAAAATGATTAAATCAAGATAGATGCATCATTGCATATTGAATTCTATCGTCCAAAGTAAAAAAACCGTCAACTGTATTTCGATTGAAACTGAGAAAATGGCGAAAAACTTTTTGTATGAAGAAATACGATATTTATAATGAGTAAATATTAATGGTGAATTTAATTAGTGAATGAAGGATCATTTAAAGCATGGAATGAAAAAATAATTGTTAATTTTATTTTTTACTATTAAAAAATGTAGTTAACTATGCTTGTTTCTTAAAAATATTTGGCAATAAACGTTAATGTTACTTAGCCTTTTATTCTTAGGAGTATGAGCTTTTTTATTTTTGTAAAGAGGCTTACATTCTGAAATATATCCCAGAAAAGAGAGCGTCAATAAATATTAATGCTCCTAAAAATAGTAAATAGTGACGTATTAACTAATATCTTTTAAATTTGTGTAAATTAAGGGAATATAAAATACCGACATTACAGTTTTCCAAATTTTTTATTATCAATCCAAAAATTTGTTAAATATCCCTATATTACAGCCTTCCATTTTAACTAACAAAAAGCATAATATAAAGATATTTCGAAAAATTTTTGAATTCAAATTAAAAATTTGGAAAACTGCAATGTTGGTAACTATGTAGAAATCATAGATCCTGTTACATTCCCTTAACGCTTTTTTCTGGAATTAAATTTTCAATTCAGTCAGACTTTTTATTCTTTGCATCGGTGTCATTAAAGATTAATGTTTTTTTTCAAAATCCTCAAAAACAGTTGAATGCAGAATTTCGTTATGATTCTAATCATATGAATAAATCTATTTTTTTTTAAATGTTAGATTACGGTTGTTTTACTTTAGAAGGTAGAATTCTATATCAATAAACTTTTTGAATAAAAACAGGATAATAAATATGTACATAGTGAGAAAATAATTTGTAATTTTAACACACATAAGTGTTAGAGATGAAATACAAATTTTTTTGTGTTAAAATTAATAAGTACACACATGTTTGTAAAATTTACAAACTCCGAGTGTTAATTCTATAACAATTTTTGTATTAATTTTAAAAGTACACATACATTTTTAAATCAAAAAATTTTTTGTGTTGATTTTACAAACATATTTGTAAAATTTTAACACAAAATAAAATTTGACGAATTACACAAAAATTTTTACAGTGTATTATTTTCTTTTACCTTCATTCCTTTTTAACCTTTTTGCTTCATAATACATGTGACGAGTGCACTGGAAGTATTTTGCAAACATTGTAAATTGCCATTCATCTGGTAATACGGTCAATAATAATATTTTTTCATTCATATCAAATACTGAATTGTATCGATCTTGGATGGATTTTATCATACTTTCAAGCCATGTGTTTTTATTAAATGTACTTTCAAGATTCTCAAATTTTGGTAACTGAACATTATATGCTATTTCAAAAGCATTCGAGAAGTTATTGACAATGTTTTCCAATATATTAATACCACATTTTACTGTTTGCTCATCATTATTCTTACTTCTCTTAAAGATTGGCATGCCTAACACGTCCAGCATCTAATCAACTGTTCGTTTTCCTTGACTCTGTGATAAATACTCTGAGTTCTCACTATTTTGAGTTAGAATATTACTTGTGCTTAAACCCTCTTGAATATTTTCAGTAATCAAAGTTTCAGCAAGTGTTTTATTATATTCAGATAAATCTGATTTTACCACCGCATAACATCTAGAGCATAATTTATGATTAATGTTTTATTTTATTTTGTGAACTTCATTCAAATAATTAACAATATTTTGATCTATTCCAATCAAATTTTTGTCTACGTTCTATCGATGTTTTACAAATGGATCAGCACAGAATATATTAAGACTTAAAGGATCGCTAACTTTCTTTCTAAGATAAATATTACAAGATTTACACAATTTATTTCCTGGTGGAACATCAAAACCACATATATCTTTTATGTTGATTGAATATTGTAAATTAACAATCATTAAAGATTTGTTTACTTTTTTTTTGTGTTTCTGCATTGGATCACAGCAATTTTTCTGATTTATTATGTACATGATTAAATATTCAGTGTAGTGAAAAAGGCAAATAAATCCCTCCTCATTCTTAATATTAATTTCTGGCACTCTTAAAGACAATAAAGTTTTTTCATTATCATCAAGATCTATTATTTTTTTTCCTTAACTAACGTCACAATTTTTATTGAAAATACTTCCTAGACAACACTGATTTACCATAATTTTTCAAAACTTTAAAACCCATTAATTCATTACTTTGCTTTATCACCTTCTAAGGTTCTAGAAGAAAAAAATAGAAAAAACTATTAGGTTTAATTTATAGAAAGTTAAATTAATTAGATGTAAAAATAGTTTATAATATTTATAAATTAAAAATTAATATGATTTTCGTTAAAAATATAGGTGTATAGAATGCATGCTCATAAAGACATGTAATTACAAAATGTTAAGGTACGAGTGATTAAACTATTAAATTACTATAATACCTATGCAATAAAAAACTATTAAAAACTCTTCAGTATTATAAATATACAATGTTTACAATAATAGAAATAAATAAAAGTAAACATGTCAGAAGATTTTTTTGCATCAATATAAAATTATAATAAATATTTGAAGTTACAAATTGAATAAAGAAACGTAGGATTGTATTTAAATGTTTGAAATTTATATTTAAATTCTAAAGGTTAGATATGATCAAAAAATAACAAACTGAATTTATATTATGCTCACCACTTATAAATTCTTTAAAAACACATTTACATCAATAACTTTTACAATATATTTTATTTTTTGTTTAAAAGCTATATTTGCGTATATGTAAAATCGAGTAGGGGAATTTATTTGTTTAACTACACTTGAAAATGAAAATACGCTGTAATCAAGTAAATATGAGGATGCCTATGCAAGTACAAAAATAACGAGCAATTTTAACTTAAACAAATATTATCGCTATACAATGGCAAGTATGGATAGAATCATTAGTGCTTTTAAAAATAACATAGGCCCAAATTCATAGTCGTGTCTTGAGTATTAAGTACACTGAAAAACTTTCGGCGCACCCTCTATACTCAAAGTATATGTGAAGCGCCGATTCGTGGTATCGTCAGTTATGCGCGCCATCGGAGCATTACACAGAAAGACTCTTGGCGCTACCTGTATATATGGAGGTTATGTGAAGCGCCGATTCGTCAAGTCTCGAGTTATACGCGCAATCGGAGTAACAGTTACTCAGATTCGAGTTTCTCTTGCGCCGATACGGCACATGTGACGCGTAGGTTTGTTCATGCAGCGTTATGCTCAGATGATCGGAGCATAGACAATTCGTATTCAGCACACTATCCGCACCGATTGCGTGGCGCTGGCATACTCAGAGAGAAGGGCATCTTGCAAGCTGAAAGTTTTTCAGTGTATGACTTAAAACTTAAGTATCGTTACTTAAGTATCAGCTGTTACTTTGATTGCGTGCTACATGAAGAGGTTATCACAGTTAGTTATGAAACAAAATCAAACAGATAAGCTACTCATCGGTAAAGATGTAACACTCAATTGAAGTAACAGCTGATACTCAAGTAACGATACTTAAGTTTTAAGTCATACTCAATACTCAAGACACGACTATGAATTCGGGCCATATAGACGTAAGGCTCGAATTTATAGTAGACACTCAACACTCAGCATTCAACCCTCAGATCTTGAAGTTTCATTGTTCCGTGTTCCCTATAAACGTAGACCCACGTTTATAGGGAGCACAGAACAATGAAACTTTAAGATCTGAGGGTTGAGAACTGAGTGCTGAGTGTTGAGTGTCGACTATAAATTTGAACCTAAATAAACAAGATTAAATGTGCATTCATAGTACTGTAAATAATGAAATAAAACAAGAGCAATCTAGATGGAACATTTTCAACTTTCTATTGAACACAGACAATGTTAAAGTGTTACCCAGGTTTTCGGACGAAAAATTTAACCCAGAAAAATCCTTCTATAAGCGTCTATCTTCTTTGGTATAAGGGTGAAATTAGATGGAAGGGAAAATAGGCTACGGAACGTCATAGTACGTCAATTCCGTATCCTTGTATTCCGTCAAATTTTTTCCCTATATTCTCATAGATCGGAATTTAGCTGAAAAACTTCAAAATAACCTACAAATGTGCCCGCAAATTTTAAATTAACAACAAAAATTTGTTTAATTAATTTTTTATTTTACTGAAACGTCGATTTTACGATGTAGGATAGCCAACGATAACTTAAACATATAATAAGAATTTCAGAAATGATATAAAGAAGAAATTACAATATAGTTTCTAGCCTTCCTAAACATTCTTGAAGTGTGTTACTCGAAATATTTTTTTTGAAACAAGTTTCTCACAGAATATTTTATTCCTATAATGTAAGTTTTTCACATGCATAACGAATCTCTATTGTATATTTTTTAGTATACAATGAATGTACGAAACCAAAAATTGAAAACATAAAAAGATATTTTTTTGTGCATTAATAAAAATAAAATAGATTGATAAAAATGATAAAAAAGCATATTAAAATATAGATAAAATGCTAACTTCCTGTAGTTTATTATGGTCTGATTAACATGTTCTCTTTAAATCTGTAGTAGCGCGTGAAAATAATAACAACTTTCATGTCAGTGTTTCAAAAAAGGCAATTTTTCATTATTTATAAAGTTTTTTTCCGTCACTTGTATTTTTTCTGAGGTCGGTGAAAAACTTTCAATCTGAGTTTGGTGTTGAAATATTTTTTAAGACATGTAAAAAAGTATAAGAATTTATTTGGAAAGTCAATTTAGGACGATACCCTATGCTCGTATGTATAGAACGCTATACATACGAGCATATAGCATTGTAAATGTCTAAAAAAAGCAATAATTAGATGCACGAAAAATAATTCGAAAATCAAAAAACGGTCCTCTGGAAACGGTTTTATTTCATATATTTATATCAAAACTAAAAATTTCTGCAATAAAAAAAAAAAAAAGACACCTTATTTTGAGCTTTAGGGGTTCGAAAATGGCCAAAAACGCATTTTTTACGAATTTTGTGAACTTCAACCTTCAATAACTCCATCAATTTTTAATGTTTTTAAACGTTCAAAGTGTTAAATTAAAGGTCTTTTCAAAAGGTTTCCAACGCCGTTTGCTGATTGTAAAAATATTGAAAATTCGTGATGTTATGGAAGGATGAAAAGTTGAAAAAAGTCAAAAAAACTCCCGTTGTTTTTAAGGTTATGTAGCAAAGCCCTTTCCATAAATCCAAATGTGCTAATGATTTCTAAAAAGTTTAGTTCAAAACGAAGAAAACGACGTATTGTGAGTTAATTTTGGTGCAATATTAGATTAATGAGGAGTATTCGAAAACTAGCGAAAAACAGCCAAAAAAGGGCCCATTTTTGGACTTTGTATGGCCATTTCTCGGCATCTATTGGTTCCAGAAGGCTGAAATTTGGCATGGGTTCCTGAGTTTCATAGTACAAAAAGATGCCATGGTCAATGGAAAATTCTGGAGACCCACTGCGAACACTTTTTAGAAAAAGTATTAGAATGGCTCATATATATATATATATATATATATATATATATATATATATATATATACCTGTGTGTGTATGTGGGTGTGCGCACATGTGAATTGACATAAAATATTTAATTTTTACATTGCGAAATGTTTATTTCATCTCCGATATAGTGGAATCTTAAACTTCAAGTATTATTCTAGCTGTGATAAAAATTTCAGTCCTTAATATTTATAAATAAACAATTGGCGAATTTAAAAAAAAAATTTATCTCGACTTCTCATTGAGCTAGAGCATTCTTTTTTCTTGCGTAAAATTGCCAGTAATAAGAATATCAAATTCCTATATTGATATTTTCATTAGTCGTAAAAATATTTAAAAAACCATTAAGAAAAAAATTTACTTCTTTTTGCCATATTTAGGTTGAAAATAATAAAATGGACGCGATTTCACATCAAATTCATAAAATCTACGTTAATATCAAAATATTATATGATTATCATAAAGTCTCTACGATGACCTTTTCGGGTGAATTTTGTAATGTGTGTTTGACCTCTTTTTAATAAACAAATAGAATATCTCCTAAAATAATTAATATTTTTTGATGAAATTTTCATGGTAACTTAAGGATAATAAGAGGCACATGTTTGTTGAATTATAAACATGTACATCCTTTTTTTATCAAATGACAAATATTTTAAAATTTTGCGATTTCAGATTTTTATTTATCATTAATTATAAAATTTATTAACCGATTTTCATTAATGACGTCTCAAATTAATTGTCTTTTAAAAACCTACGAATAGTATAATTTTCATATACAAAATCACAAACGATTTCAAGCTATCTCAAAAAAACAGTGATTTTTACGATTTTGCACCTTAAATCCTTGTTTACTAATTCCTGAAGGCTCAAATTTTTAGGGTAATTCCAGAGTTTCATTTCTAATCATCCAACAAAGCTATTTTTGGTGGTCTGCACCTGTTTCTAATTACATTAAATTTCAGCTCTTTTTTCGCTAATTCTACTGGACTAGGGCTATATATTCATTCAAAGTTATTGTAAGATAGCCCTGAACTACTTCGGAAGACCAAGTTCCGTAAGGATCGGAATATCCCGTTCCGTCACAAGAGCCGTCCGAAGTAAGAGAACTTGCTAACAAAACTCTGTGTGTTACAGTATCGTTTACTTGGACGCCATTAATTACATGCGAATTTCCTAACCTAAACGTGCCTGACTGATGTAAAGTTTCGCACGCACTTCTACTTATATTGTAAATATAGCTAGTTTCGCCGTTATGTACAATAGATACATGCAAATGCATGCTGCAATGATAGATTGTTCTATGTATTTCGAGTTTGCACTGTCTCGCTATGGTATCTTTGAACTCGTTGACCTGTAGTAACTGGATATACTGACGGGTAACGTTAATAGATGTATCTGGAATATCACAATCTTTCATGTCTTATAGCGCCAACGTTGTTACGTTCAAACGCCTCGACCAGCAATCGTACCCAATTAATCCTTGGGAAGAATGGATAATGAAAAGTAATGACAGTATTAGGCTCATCTGTAATCATACGAAGAACGTTAGTTTTCTAGATTTGTTTTATTTTTATTTTTATTTGGTTTGTTGTTATTATTATGTTTGTAGTTTAAATGGGAGATTTTTAATCGGTTTGCGTGTACGACTTTACTTTTTTTTAGAATTTGAAAGCGTATGTTATTTTTATTGATTACTTCTGGGATTTTGTAAGGTTCTGCATAATGATTTTCGAATTTTTTCGGTTAGGGGCCGCTTTGTAGGAAGACGAAATCTCCTACTTTAAAATTTCGCGGATTTAGATGTTTATCGTAGTATTTTTTTAAATTATGTTTAGATTGTACTGAGTTATCGTAAACTGACGTTCTAATACGGTTCGACCGTGTTACTTAATCTATTATATATCCTTTATATGTAGGTAAAAAGTGGATCGATTGATGGTAGTCTAGCTAGACGTCCGAAGATAACTTCATAAGGTGTATGTTTAGTACTTTCTGATACGCAAGTGTTATAATTTAGCATTGCGATTTCTAGCCATTCGTCCCACTCGTGATCCCTGTTCGCGCATTGTTTTAAAAATTCTATTAGCGCGTGATGCGATCGTATAAGTGATCCGTTCAACTGAGTGTGAAATGCGGTGGTTCTGATTCTTTTTATTTTGAATTGCTTGGCAACCCTTTCCATCAGTTTGCTAAGGAAATTGGATCCTTGATCTGTTAAAACCATTCTCGGCGCTCCAAATGGACAAATAAATCTTTTAATAAAAAAATCGGCTACTGTGGATGCTAATGTATCTTTTAAAGGTATTGCCAAAGAATACTTGGATAGTTGATCCTGTATGGTGAGTATATACTCATAACCATTTTTTGTAATTTTTAATGGCTCAACTATATTCATAGTTATCTTATTAAAAACCGTTCCTGGAGTGTCCGTGATTACCATTGGTTGTTTCGTTTCAATCCGAACTAATTTTTTTAATTGACAATCTAGACACTGCTGGATTCGCCTTTGTATATTGTCCTTTAAATTCTCCCAATAGTATTGTTGTTTAATGCGGTTATGGGTCTTTGAAACTCTGTAATTCTGTGAATGTATGTAATTGTAAGTGAACTATGTAATTCTTTAAAAATCTCATCTTTTTTTTTCTATAGGTACATACTTTACTGTCCCTTTACAGACGAAAATTTATATATTTAAACCCTTAAAGCTTGTCTTGACTATTGTTATTACTTCAGCGCAAGATACACAACACCTTGGATGTTTTCGTTATAAGCTAAGCTAAAACTTTTTAATTCGAATTTAGTTAAAACATCTTTAAGACATGATATTGTCCGGTATATATTATTTTTTAAGTTTATTAGCGATTTAGAGCGTTCGCCTTTAATGCACAAATTGAAGTAACAGTTATTATTTGGCCTGTTTGTGAGTTTTAAACTACCTATATCGAGGTTAGGTTTGATTTCAATTTTATTATTTTCAACCAAAAGTGCGGCTCCCTTGTCATCAGGTTCACTTAATTTATTAGTGAAATATATTATACTATCCCTTCAAGAATGCACAGGTTCTTTCAAATCAATAATCAAACATCCTGTGTTAACTTGTTCAGTTATGGATTTTTCTGAATTAATCGATTCTGTGCCTGATTTAGATACGATGGATGTCTCTTTATCAGGTCCATTTAAATGATCATGTTGAAACTGATTATTCGTGTTTAAATCTGAGGTTATTGAGTTATTTTCTTTTGTGTTTGATTTGTTTTTGACACTAATTTCACTGTAGTCGTTTTTATTTTTGTTTATAGTTTCAGTATTTTTATATTGATTATTTTCTCTTTCTTTTTCCTCCTGTTCTCGTGCTTCTTCGCGTTTTTGCTGCCTAGTTAAAATGTTAACTGTGACAGATTCGATTGGATTACGTGATAATGCGTCCGCATTTAAATTTAATCTACCAGGTTTGTAAATGACTTCATAGTCAAACTCTGAAAGTTTGAATGACCATTTTTGCACCCCGGTATTAAAATCTGCCGACTTGAACCATACTAAAGGCTGGTGGTCGGTTATAAAGAGAATTTTTTTTCCATATATGTATAATCTAAAGATTTTACTACAATGTTCTAACGCCATTGCTTCTTTTTCATACACTTCGTATGATAACTCAGGTCCACGCAAAACGCGCGAAGTATATGCAATTGGTTTATCTTTGCCTATCTCACCTTAAGATACTCCAAAAAGTGGCTAAAAACGCGTTTCATAATTGGTGCAGTAGCTGTACGAAAATCCAATTTTTGGCTTATAAATATATTTTTATCAAAAAATTGAAGGTTTGACCAACGTTTTGAGACCAATAATGGCTCGCTACGTCAATTCGGCTTAGAGTTGGAATTTAAAAAAGAAAGGGCTAAAAATCGGCTCTTACGGTAGGTTTTAAGAGCCTAGCGTCGTCAAATGACTTCAAATGTAAAAAATAATAATTTTTCCGAAATCTGCGACAAAATTTTACGTTACAAAACATGTACTTAAAATTTTTTTAGGATTTTTTAAAGTTTAAAATTTTTTCGACCTTATTTGGACACTAATGTCCCTGTAACTTTGATAACGTCTTAGATTTGAGCTGCAACACCTTTGATTATTGTTTTGTGGTTCATAAAGAACATTATACTGAAAAATGGGAGGTGTGCTCATAAATTTACTGTTTTCAGAAATTTGTTAAAAGTTTCACGGATATCCTCATATATGTGCGACGGCGCGATTAATCCCATGTAACGCTTATATACGCGCCTAAGTTCTGAATTTTTATTATTTCAATGGGTTTAATCGTTTTAAAAATCCTTCCGCAAGATTTAATATAATCGGCGATTCCTGCGTCAATGTAATATCCGTTACTATCCTTTTCAAGATAGGGCGCAGTGCACCAGCCGCGTTTAACTTGTTCGATATAAGCGTTTATACCATCCAAATCTTTTAAATTAGCTCCAAAGAACGTCGAAGCTCTTACATAATCGTTTTCGACAACCAAATACTCGTATTTTAGATTATTTAATGTTATTGTTTTTATTATTCACTTATTTAAACCGGAATCGTGGTTAAAATAAATTAAAAAATTTTTTAAACCTGACTTTTCAAAAATATTTACTATATTAATGGTTGCTATGAAATGATTTTCTAAAAATACTTCGAACGCTAAATTTTCTAACTTCATTGAGCTAATCACTACAGTAACCAATTACTGTTTTATTAACGACAGGTTAATGACTTGTTTTGCTAACCACTCAATTTATTGTATGAGCAAGGTTTAAATCAATGCAAATTCATTATTTTTATTTCTTTATTATATATTCTATTATTTTTGCTTTCTCATAGAGAAAGCATTGTATCGGCAAAAAATTTTTTTTTCTATTTTTTTCATTAATTTGTACATATTTAGACTCAGGGAGTCGAAAAAAGTGGTTTCCAAGAAATGTCTGTATGTATGTGTGTGTGTGTGTGTGTATGATTACAGTACGCCTCGAGAACTACTCGATGGATTTGCTTCAAATTTTGCATGCAATTTAGTTTTTTGTCTAACAGGGGGGGTGGAAGCTATTGGAAATTGATCTTCTCAGCTTAGTTTTTTTTTAGAGCCATTTTAAGAATTTGAAAAAAATTTTGATTTTTCATTTTTTTGGTATTTAACCTAAACTATTCAAAGAATTTGCTTGAAAATTTCTATGGACATTATTTGCGAATGTTAAAAGAAGAAAAACTTTTACCGACTAATTTTCTTAGCGCACTTTTAATTTTAGAGCATTTTAAAAATTTTGAAAAAAATTTTTTTTTTCATTTATTTTTTATTTTACGACAGCTATTCGATAGATTTGCTCCTAAATTTGTATGCAAGTTATTTGCTATTGTCTAAAGAAAACAAGCTTTGGAACACTTATTTTCTTAGCGTAGTTTTAATTTTAGAGCTTTTTGAAAATTTTGAAAAAAATCTCTATTTTTCATTTTTTTTCTATTACACAAAAAATATTTGATAGATTTGCTCGAAAATTTTTATGGAAATCATTTGTAATGGCCTAAATAAAAAAAACTTTGAAAAACTTATTTTCTCAGTGCAGTTTTAATTTTAGAGCATTTTGAAAATTTTGAATGTAATTTTTCTAATTTTTTTTATATTTTACGTAAACTACTCGATGAAGGAGCTTCAAATTATGTATGGGAATTATTTATAATTGTCAAAATAAAATGAACTTTTGAAAACTAATTTTTTTCAATTTTCTTAGCGCACATTTAATTTTAGAGCATTTTGAAAATTTTGAAAAAAATTTTAATTTTTAATTTCTTTTTTATTACACAAAAATCATTCGATAAACTTGCTAAAAAATTTTTATGCAAATTATTCACTATTATCTGAATAAATTAAGCTTTGAAAAACTTATTTTCTTAGCGCTATTTTAATTTTAGAGCATTTTGAAAATTTTGGAAAAAATGTTCATATTTTATTTGTTTTCTATTACACAAAAGCCATTCGATAGATTTGCTCAAAAATTTTCTTACAAATTATTTGTTATTGCCTAAATAAAAAAAGCTTTGAAAAACTTATTTTCTTAGCGCAGTTTTAATTTTAGAGCATTTTGTAAATTTTGAATAGAATTTTTCTAATTTTTTTTATATTTTACGTAAACTACTCGATGAAGGAGCTTAAAATTATGTATAGAAATTATTTACGATTGCCTAAATAAAATAAACTTTTGAAAACTGGTTTTCTTATCATAGTTGTAACGTTAAAGCGTTTTGAAAATTTTAAAACAATGTTTATTTTTTAATTATTTGGTATTTTTTGTAAACTATTCGATGAAAATGTTTCAAAATTTGCATGCAAGTTATTGGTTATAGTGTTAAGAAGACAAGCTTGGGAAAATTAATTTTATAAACGCATTTTTAATTTTAGAGCATCATAAAATCACATTATGCAAATGGCAAAAGTAAGAAAGAATAAAATTCATATAGTTTTCGTAGATATCAAGACAGCCTTCAATACAGAGGATAGGGACATTTATATTAAAATCGTTTTTAAAAAAATCAAATCAAATTACTCTAACTCAATGTGCTCTATGAGAAAGCATTGCGCCAAAGCACTTAGCAGCGTTTTTTATTATCAATTTATAATTTAAATTAATTTTAATTATAAATAAAATAACTAATACTTTGTTTTTTCTAAAGCTTGCAGATATTTTGATGCAAAAACAAGTAAGTAAAAGTTAAATGCCTGTAAATCAACATATAGTAAATTATTAAACCAAAAATATATTCAAAGTGAAAAAAATTATATTCGTATCAGAATATTTTGTTTATTATTAAGGATTAAAGTAGAAAAGTGTATTTTTAATTACGCAAATAAAGATATTAATAATAAAAATATAAATATTTACGTAAGTGTGTGACGTGGTACGTCCCAATTAAATTCTTTTTTTTCGTAAAATCAAAAATTTTAAGACTACGCAAGCATACTCAAACACACTATCGGTGCACTCTCCGACCCGGGCGCATCTTTATTAAAGTAAATATAGTAATTAAATGCGAGATATTTTTGTTCAAATTTCCCGGTACCACGAGGAGACCAACGACGCTAGCAGAAGCGTGCGACAGCCAATACTTACATATTCATAGACCGTGTGTGTGAGCGCCGGTACTGCTAGCGTAGACCATAAGAGAGAGCACAGCTACTACCAATACATAGCAACGACCGCGCGTGCGCTAGGAGTCGATATGCTATGGAGAAGTGGTAAAAAAAGAGGAAGAACGAAGATGGGGAGAAGAAAAGAGACCGCAAGATATAACAGAAAGAGATGAGGTGAGCGTAGAGAGAGGATATTGCCACTTCTTTCTCTTCGCTTAAGAGTCGGCCGTATCGCTCTGTCCTTGTCTAATCTAAATTTTCGTTATAATAAATAAATTAAACATTTATATACAAATTTAAGGGGTGAGCGCAATAGCGCAAAAGACGAGCAAACGATTCTATTTTATGAAAAAATATGAAATTTTCATTATTTTTCAAGTAAAGTACGAAACGGAAAACACAGTCAAACTCAACCTCATTTTTTCCGTTTCGTACTTTACTTGAAAAATAATGAAAATTTCATATTTTTTCATAAAATAGAATCGTTTGCTCGTCTTTTGCGCTATTGCGCTCTACCTTAAATTTGTATATAAATATTTAATTTATTTATTATAACGAAAATTTAGATTAGACAAGACAGAGCGATACGGCCGACTCTTAACGGCATGTCGGAGCTGCAGCAATCGAGTTTTGCTTTTTTTATTTTATCAATATCTTTTTAAATACTTAAATTAAACAAATATAATGACTTGTCCGCACTAAAGCTATATTTATACAATAATTTTTGTTAAAATAAAAAATCATTTGGACTTGTTATTTTTTTATGAGCTTGGATTGGAAATTAGATACCAAACTCGACAAACCTAACCTTAAAATACGACATATTGAAAGTTTTTATTATAAATTTGTATGTATAATATTTTGGTGGATTTCTTGAGTTGTCCGCACTAGAGTTTAATCTTACAAATTTTTTCTTTGTAGCAAAGAAACTCAATTAAACGCATCGTTTATTCATAAGTTATGATTGGAAATATTATCAGAAGGCGGACAGCTTCGTCATGCTCTTAAAGAGATGTGCGCTGTAGACGTGCATGTCTATATATAGTCCACTCATTGGAGGCAAAAATAGGGTATAATCTGGAAATTCTTTCGGTTAGCACCGATTTTCATAAAACTTTAGGATTAAGCTTATATCACCCTACAGATCAAAAGTTATATATCGGCGAGGTGCGCTTTTTGCTTTAAAAGGGTAAAAACTACCCTTAAAGTTTAAAAACAGTAAAAATGCCGATTTACGCTTATAAATAATTAAAATAATCTTGGAATGTCTAAAATAAGTATTGTTTAATATTGTGGAACATAATTAATGATATTAAGCATTTTTACAACCCTTAAAAACCACCCCTTGGACTTAATAAAAAGAGCATATATAGTTTTTAACATTAAAAAATATTTTTATGATACAATTGTGGAAAAATATTAACGTTTTAAGTTTATGATATAATTTTTAATTTATTACATTATTTCAACCCCTAAAAACTACCCCTTATGAAGAAAAATAGAAAAAAATAATTTTGAACGTGTAAATTATTTTGTAATGACATATTTATATTAAATTAGACATTTTTTTACAGTTTATAATGATTTTTATTTTATTGTAACATTTCAACCCTTAAAAACAACCCTTGATGATTAAATGCCAAAAAACGAGTCTTTAGTACTTTTAATAATTTAATAACTTTTATTCTATTAATAATATATTTTTTATGTCTTATTATAGAATTTAGAATATATTTAAGTATTTTGCATTTAAAAATGACTATTTATGGTTAAGAGGAGGCCGAACTATCTGTCTCTGTCTAATAGTGTTTTTCATCTTTTATATGAACACCACCAGTTTTAATAAGAAAAAAATAGTAGCCCCCGCTAAATATTAATATAATAAGTAAATTTTATAATCATAACGAAATAATTTTATTGCGTAATTTTTGAGTATGATTCGACCTACGAAATGTCGTAAATACAATCTGTCTTCTTTTATAAAATTTTGGTAGGTCAAATCATACTCAAAAATTACGCTATGAAATTAAATCGTCATGATTATAAAATTTACTCATTATATTAATATCTAGCGGGGACTGCTATTTTTTTCCTGTTAAAACTGATGGTTTTTATATAAAAGATGGAAAACACTATTAGACAAAGACAGAGAGTTCGGCCTGCCCTTAAAATTATAAGACTATCATAACTTAAAAATTATTATTATTATTATTATTATTATAAGAACAAAATAAAAAAATACAAATATTTCACTTAAATTTTAAACAAATTTTTTTAAATTCTATTCATGATCAATTTCGACTTCTTCTTCTTCTCCTGGATCTGTAATCGGAGGACAGTTTAGACAACTGTCACCGGAGCATATCCCACATGTCGAGTTACAAAATAATCCTAATTTTCTGCAACTGCAATTAGCACCGCAAGTAGTCTCACAGTTGCAAAAAATCATTCTTAGAAGCTGTTCTGGTGCAGGATGGTTTAGCATTCTTGTAGGCTGTAAAAAATCATCTTTATGGATCCATCCCCAAACTGTATATTCGTGATTAAAAGTATTTCATACAAAAATTTTAACACTTTCATTTAATCTCATTAAAACAATTAATGTCAAAAAATTATCTGTTACATTTTAAATGCACTAACACTTTTAAAAAAATCAGAAACATTCCAATATTGACTATTTTATTAATATTATCAAAACAGAATGTGTTTACACTTTCAATTTTGGAAAGATACTGACGCTCGGCAAAATAGATTTACGTTACATGTACAATACATTTAAATATAAAAGCGTACATACACCACACACACACACACACACACACACACACACACACACACACACACACACACACACACACACACACACACACACACACACACACACACACACACACACACACACACACACACACACACACACACACACACACACACACACACACACACACACACACACACACACACACACACACACACACACACACGCGCACACGCACACACGCACACACACACACACACACACACACATAAAGACAGGTAAGAAAAAGAAGAGAAAAGGAGAGAGAGAGAGAGAACTCTTATTTGTATAGACGTATATATCGCACACGGCAGCTGTTTCAAATCGGCAAGCTACATAGTCTCATTTCTTTTCTTCTACCTGAGTTTATACTTATATGATATATATATGTGCGTCCACTTACAAAATATACATATAGGAACTGAAAAGAATAGAAGCTATATACCGTACAGACTTTAAGAAGCTGTAAAATATTTATATGTATCTAAAATACTCGAAAATAAACGAATTTATGCGCTCCGAAAATTTTACCGAAAAAGTACAATTGGTTTTTTTATAACTCCGCTAATTTTTAAGCTTTTTAATGGCTCCAAAATGGATTTTGTAGGTAATTGTATCATCTTTAAGTCATGTAAATATCAATTTTTAAAAAGTTTTATTTTTTGAGATTTTTTAGTTTGAAGGGCCATAAATAGGTGGTACTTGGCTCTGATTACAGAATTCTAACACTAATATCAGTTGATTTTTATCGGACAGAAATAAAAAAAAAGCCAAATATTCATGAAAAAAAGCTATATTTTTTAACTTCAGTACTTTTTACGTACATCTTTTAATTATTGAGATATTTTAAAAAAAGGATAAATTTTTGAAAAATAAAAAAATTTTTTTTTTTATATAAACTTGATTTTTTTTAAAAATAAGCATTCTAAATTGCTGAAACTTCTAGAACACATAGTTGGTACTTAAGTAAGATAAGCCCTAAAAGGATTTCTTTATATTTCAAAACCTGTCTTAATGACAGTGGTTTTAATATTGAAATTTTATTGTCAAACTATATAAAATAATTTTATTTTCCTTGTAACTCCTTTAATTTTTATACTATTGACTTAAAGCAAAATTGATTTAAAAGGTGATCTCAATACCTTCAAAAAATATTACATACATTTTCCTCAAAAGGTATGCCATTTTTCTGTTATTTAACGTTGAATATTGCTCCTAAAGTTTCAAGAGTAACAGTATTAATATTCAATAATTTATAATTCGTTACGTATTGTATATAAAATAATGATTAAAAATGGAATCGTTTTATTTTTTTACAAGCTTTATTTTTGTTTCTTATGAGTTTTTTGATAAAATTGAAACTTTTCAAGTTATTTCATGAAAAACCGTCAGAAAACATGCTTTTTTACACTAAAAATCTATGTTTTCAATCGCCTATAACTCGAAAAGTATTCATTTAACAAAAAAACTCATTAAAAAAATTTTTGCTTTAAATTGATTTTTACATCGAATTATATGGTTTTTTTTTCTCACCGCCCCCGAGAAGCGGCGGCTCCCGCCCCCTGGGCAAAAGCGCACATCGGCATTATATAACTTTTGTTTTTTAGACTATTCTTTACCTACTGACAAATTTTCATGTTAATCCATCCTAACCGACAAAATTTCAAGCTGAAATGCTTCAATGACTGGACTAATATAGTATATAGATACATATATATATTAGGGTGTCCCTTATTTCCCAAACTTGGAAAAACCTTGCTCCCACCCTCCAGATTTCTTGTAAATGTTGAAAAACTATGAAAAAAACTCTGAGATAGTCGAAAAAAAGTATTCAACCCGTGCCGCTTTTCAAAAAACGATTTGAAAATGAATTATTCACAATAACATGAAAACAAGTCATTCTATAAAAATTTTTTAAAAACAAAACTTGTGGATATTTTTAAGACACAACTTTGTTATATTATAAATTTTTGTCTAAAATGAGCTGTACTCCGATTAAACGTGATTAAGAGGCGGTCGGAACCAAATCGGTGACTTGTGGTATATATTAAGTCAGCATTTTTCGCTTTACGATAATATTTTGTATATTTTCATGGCTTAAACTATTTTAAATTATTCTTCATATACATGACTAGAGGAAATAACTATATTTTTACCATATGAATAAGTAAATAAATTATTATAAGCATTTATTACAAATATCAAACTGACTTGACATATACCGCTTGCAAAAAACTGTCGTGTCGATTGTTAGGTGGCATTTTTCGCTTCATAACAATATTTTGTATATTTTTGTGGCTTTAACTATTTTAAATTATTCTTTATATACATGACTAGAGGAAATGACTATATTTTTACCATATTAATAAATGAATAAATTATTATAAGCATTTATTACAAGCACCGAACTAAGTCACCGATTTGGTTCCGACCGCCTCTTAACGATTGAAAAAGGACGTTTTTCGTACTTGATAATTCTTTATGCGAAAATTTCTATTATTTAAATGTATAATATCCTATTTAAAAACTTTATCGTTCAATAAATTTTCTGCTAAAAATTTTTAGTTTTGCAATAATACTTAAAAATCAAGTTTTTTTTTTTCATGCTTTTCCATAGCTTTTTCGCAATAGATTATAAAAAACGAATCACGATAACAAATTATTTAGTTGAAAAAAAGCATTTAACCCGTGCCGCTTTTCAAAAAACGATTTTTCATGCTTTTTAAAATTTTTTTAAACTGGTGATTTTTCTTATTTATGAAAAATACCCTGTTAAAAAAAATCAGGTGAGAAATCACCTGATTTCTCAAGTGATTTATCATGCCAAAATCTCATGTAATGATTTTTTGGTTTTTACGCATTTCAAACCATGCTTAGTCAATTAAAAACTATTTTTGAAAAGTTTTGAAAATTTTGAACTTAGAAAATTTTTTTTAAAGTTTGGTCTTAGAAAAAATTTTGAATAATTTTACAAAAAATTTTCTTCTTTTTATTAAAAATAAAAAAATTATAGACGATAATTTTTATTATTACACAGCCGACTACGATGAGTCAATTAATGTTCCAATATATTTTGTGAATCAAAATATGTAGTTTATTATGATGTAATTTCAAGTGCTCAAATCATCGTAAAAAATTTAGAACATGTTTCTTATGAAGAACTAAAAATAAATAGCAGCATCTTTTCTTTAGGGGATTTTGGTGAACGAATAGAGGTTAGATGGTATTTTCAGCGTATGTTTGTTTTTTGTTCCTGTGTGCTTATTATATTTCCAAGTATGTTAAAAATAATTTTTTAACATATCACTATTAATCTAAATCTATATTTATTTAAACTTCAAGATTGATAGAAAGCTGATAAAAGCAGTGAGAGTAGTAACACAAGAAGTTAATGTTCATTCTTGTCTCAAGCATTTTACAGTACTACAGCTCTATAACTGTTTTGAAGAACAAAATTATATTGATATAATTTCATGACTGTGCCATAGTGGAGAACTGCATTGTTATCTTAAAACTCAAGGATTAAGAAAATTTTGTGAACAAAATGGTATTTAATCACTATTTTATTTTACTATATCTGTATTATATAGAAAAAATTAAACAATGTTTTGAATTAATATTTCCATCAAGTACTTGATTGAGATATTATTAATATGATAAACAAGCTGTTAGTTTAATTTTTTTTAATTTTAATTTATTAGCAAGAACGTATTAATAATTAATTTTTAAAATTATAAAATTGTAGAAAATAAAGTTTGGTCTTGCAACATAGTTAACTCTGTGATTAAAAGCATTTCACAATGTGCGATCCAATGAATTTTATTTCTTCATATTTAAATATTAGTTTTTATTTACTTTTTCAAATATAATAGATTAATTGCATAATGTGTAAATTCAAATCTTGTGCATCATAATCTTAAAAATATAGACTTAAATTTATAGTTGAAAATATTAAATGATAAATCACATGTATTATACATAGAATTTCCATAATGGTCTGATTATTATTAATTTTTTATTTAATTGCAACTAAATATCGTAATTGTAATAATAACTACTTATATTATTATTTTTGAAAAGTTACTCAATTTATTTGTTAGGTTGACATAATATCTTCTCATGGTCTGGGAGCTTATGTATGGAGTTCGAGACGTATATTATTATGTTTTTATTTGACCTACCATCTTTAACATAGACACTGTTAAAAGTGCCTTTGCCTCCTACCTGAGTATTAATGGCAGATTTCAATCTTACATTACCATCGGCTTGAACTGATCAAAAGCAGTTTACATGTGATACGCTTAATTTTATTTCACCTGAGGTAAAAAGTAGTTGTTTTTATTTAGTTTTTTTAATATAATTTATGAACATATAATATTAGTCTTGTTTGCTATAACCTTAAAAATATTGAGTTAATTTTTTTCTTATTTATAGTGTACTTAAGAAATTTTATTTGACATTAAATGTTTATTATTATAACAAATTTAAAAACAATCAATTTATGCAATAATTTAGAATCAATATGAGCTATTAAAAGTTTTGGATTTTCTTTCTATTTTCCTTAAATGTATCTGTTATGGATGCACTGTATCCTCTTGTACTATTAAAATTATTTTGTAGCTGATTTCTTGTTGTTTTTTAAAAAACTTTACTCACTGTTCGTGGTTGCTGTTCAAGAGCTACTATATTTTCTCTGGGACTCTAGATACCCTATATGAAGATTACGGTCAGAATGCTGGAGTTTATATGGATCATACTGCAGGATGTTTTGACGTGATTTATTGTTATAGGAGTACAATTATATGTTGCTATGAAATCATGTACTTTCCAACCTCACTCTGAATTCCTTTCTTTTTCCCCTAAAATATATCTGTTATGGATGCATTGCACCCTCATGACATGTCAAAGCTATTCTGGCTAATAATTTTAATGTTTTATAGAATACTTTGTTCGTTGTTGGTGGTTGTTATTCAAAAATGCCTGAATAGTTATTGTACTTTTCTTGTGGATTCATATTATTTGTCGAATTGTTGCTGAATACATGGATACACTAGTTCAAAATGTGTATGTGTTCAGGTGATAAGGTTTGATAATTATAATTATTGTTTAAAAAATATAATTTGATTTATTTATTAAATAGTACAATAATTATTTTTTATCATTTCAGAATTTGAAGATATTAAATTTTACAGGTCATCAATGTTCTTTTAGGATAGCATGTGAGGGGTTATACTTTTTAGAATAGTATGAGAAGGATTTAGTTTTTTAGGGTGTTTTATTTGTGAGTGCTTTTAAATACAAAACTGTGTGACTACAAGTTGAAATAAATAGGTTTCAAATTGTTTTCTGAAGCATACACAAGTTTAATCTTAAATGATGCTTTTAAATATAGGTTTTATCAACGTGTTTGACGAACATATAGTTAAATTAGTGAATTTTTTTTTCCTTATGACTATTACAAAACTTGTATTACAAAAGAATTTTTTACTAGAAATTTAATTTATTTTAAGGGATTTTAAGTTTTATCATCAGGTTTTGTTGAATAATTTGTTATCGTGATTCGTTTTTTATAATCTATTGCGAAAAAGCTATGGAAAAGCATGAAAAAAAACTTGATTTTTAAGTATTATTGTAGAACTAAAAATTTTTAGCAGAAAATTTATTGAACGATAAAGTTTTTAAATGAGATATTATACATTTAAATAATAGAAATTTTCGCATGAAGAATTATCAAGTACGAAAAACGTCCTTTTCCAATCGTTAATCACGTTTAATCGGAGTACGGCTCATTTTAGACAAAAATTTATAATAAAACAAAGTTGTGTCTTAAAAATATCCACAAGTTTTGTTTATAAAAAATTTTTATATAATGACTTGTTTCCATGTTATCGTGAATAATTCATTTTTCAAATCGTTTTTCGAAAAGCGGCACGGGTTGAATACTTTTTTTCGACTATCTCAGAGTTTTTTTTACAGTTTTTCAACATTTACAAGAAATCTGGAGGGTGGGAGCAAGGTTTTTCCAAGTTTGGGAAATAAGGGACACCCTAATATATATATATATATATATATATATATATATATATATATATATATATATATATATATATATATATATATATATATATACGAAAGAGATAAAAGAAGAAGAAGCGAAGAGAGAACATACAAAGAGACTTGAAATCTCTCTTATAAAAGGTGGCGCACATGTCGAAGATTTGCGTACGAAGATCAAAAACGAGATCAACCAATGAAAAAGCAATAAATTAGAGAAGTAATTATTGATTAGATAAGAAGAACATAAGAGAAGACAGAAGATTATAAAGAAGGAAGAGGACTTGAGATGAAGGAAGCGGCCATCGTTCAACCCACTCGATTGCTGTCCTCGTGCCGTGTCGGAGCTTTTTACTCGCTTAAAGGATTTTAAAGGTTATATAATAAAAGGTTATATAATAAATAGATATTTTCTTTTTAATTTTATTTTAAAGGTTATAGTCTTGAGGTTTTTTCTTCTGTGCGTGATCTTGGAGCTGGAAAAAGACCTTGGAGCGTGCTGAGAGAATAGCAGAGTCGACTGTGAAGATAGAGATTTCCAGAGGGGAATTTCATCGTCCTGATTCCTTTGCATTTCCTTGCAGCCGGCGTCGACCAGCTAACCTTGTACAGAGAGAGAGAGAGAGAAAAAGCGAGCCAGTCTAACCACCATTGCCGACATCGTCGACCAGCTTCCTTTCGTCTCGTCAACGACTTCTATAACGGTGAGTGGACTGTACTCCAAAGTAATAACAAATTTATTGTGAATTAACGGCTCTCGCCGATTAAAATTGTAAACTCAGTGCGGGCGCGTTAAGAAAAATTTAAAGTGATTATGACGTCGTTACATAGAAAAAAAAGAGAATAATTATTAGTGGTGAAATTTAATTATGATTAGTGAAAAAAATTTAGAATTAGAACGTATTGTGAAAATTTAATGGAAAGTTTCTTTGTAAACCGCGAGAAAGAGATAAACCGTGACCACGTGTTTAACGATTTCGTCGACCGAGTAAATCATTAGATCATCTTAATGAAAATTTCGTTATTAAATTTCTTTTAATTGACCAGTGAATAGTAATAAAAATTGAGATTGGTGGACGCAGTGGTGCGTGTTACATAACGAATTTCATGACGCGATTGTAAAATTTATTAGAAATCTTGTGAAATATTAAATATTATTTTTGAAAGGTTTATATCGTAAAATTTCGAGAGTGCGGAAGTGTGAAAAATCGACCACGTGTCTAACGGTTTCGTTGACCGTAAAATTTAAATAATTAAAAAAGTGAATCGAATAAAGAGTTTAATTAATTACTTTTTTTAAAATTGTTTTTAAGACCGGTAATTAAATCTAGCAAAATCAATAGACACGTCGGTACAGAGTGATTAGAGTGAGAGAGAGAGAAAGAGATAATCGAGCGGGCTCTTGGCAGCTATCTTGTTAAATAAAGAAGAGCGAGGTCGCTTACGCCGACCAGACCGTAAATTTCATTTTTTTGCCAATTATTACTAGAATAACAGATAATTTATTTAATCAGAAGTGTTATTAGAATTAAATTTAAAGTTAAATTTATTAAAAATTCACCGTAATTGATTAAAATATTTGACCGTAACATATATGAATGGATTATGAGTGTGCGCGTTGAAATAAATTCATAGATTAATTTAGTAAGCAAAGTGTTCATAGATATTTTTTTTTGTTGTTCAATAAAATTGTTAAATTTATAAACTTTAAAATTTCGAGTTTTAAACCAGTAGAAATTACTCTTTTTTGTACACCTCTCCAACTTTCAGCTTGATAAAATTTCTCATTAGAGGTCGCCCACCTCCCCTTCCAAAAGACGCCTGAGGTTCATGCTTGCCGATGAGTTAGCTGGAGGTCTGTCTGGCGCCGTATAATAAATTAAAGATTCTTTTTCTTTTCGACAGACCAAAGTTCCATGCGGGGACGGGCAACGTTATAATAAATGAATTAATAATTTACTTTATTGATTATTTAAATATAACTAAATTCTCACATCGCAAGTGATTATAGCAATACAAAAAAATCGACGATATGTAAAACGGTAACTGATATATTATGTATGTAAAAAGAGAATGTAAAATAGAAACTTGGAAGGAAAGAATAATTTTAAAATTAGAAGAAAGATATTAATGAAAACGTTTAAATAAAAAAAGGTGAATTTAATACTAAAAATAAATAAAAACGACAGAGCGTTATTTCTACTCTTTTTTTATGATGAAAAAGTTTTAAAACACGTTTTTTCTTTTTGTAAAGAAATATATGCCCTCTAATGCTTGCCCGTCGATTAAATAGTGGTAGTCATACTGTTTTAAATTAAACTGCTGGATCTCGTTACAGTATAAGTCGTAAAAATCGTCACCTTTCAATGATCTGCTTCTCACTTCGAGATCATACTTGCTATCAACCGATTTTTCGGTGTGATGAAACTTTTTCTCGAAGCAATTAAAACAGCCCTTTTTTGCTCTAATTCTGCAATTTGAGCATTTTAGGCTTTCACGCGTTTTTAATTTGTTGAATTTTCTTATGATTTCACCATTTTTAATCACGGCTATATTCTTATTTATTTTTTCAATATTTTTTTATTTTCAAGGTGCTTTCTGCTTGATCTACCTGTATGTTCGCCGTATTCCTTAACATATTATCTACGCGGTCAAGTGTGTCGGCTTCGGGTTTCTGCTCGCCCTTTTCTAGCCCGCGCTGGACGTTACAATGCCAATACTCAATATTTTAAGGCGTCTTTTCGTATGGATCTAAATGGATCCCTCTTTACGCGAACTCCTGCTGAATGAATAACGCGTCGTGATTGAATTGTCGCTCTTTGCGCTACTCTTCCTATTGCCTTGGTTATTACGGGCATGGTATTCCACTAAAACAAAAAAAAAAGAAAAGAAAAAAGTTAAATATTTTAGCGGTCGCTTTATTATTATTATTTTTTCTTTATATGTAATTAAATGGTATATTTTTTATATTATAATAATTTTTAATTTTTACATTGACCTTTATGGGTCCTTAACTATCTCTCCGGTTTCGCCTCCAAATCTGATAATCACTATACGAAGGTTTTAATTTCGACAGTGGAGCATTCGTTTCATTTGCAGCTTTCGTAAGCTATAAAAACGATGCTGTTTTTTGTGTGGATAACTGGCGCTATGTTATCCTTATTTTTGAGTCACTGCTTAGCAGTAAAACTTGGGTATTAAGTGCCCGTCAATAAAGTGCTCAGATACTAATTATTTGGAAACGTATATACAGTCTGGTTTTTTATATATTTAAAAGGACTAATTATGTTAATTTAATCTTAAGGGTGTGGGTTGGATCGGTTATTATTTTAAATTTAATTAATTGGAATCAGTTGAAAGAAAATACAAAGAAATCATTTTTAATTCTTATTATCAATATAAACTGCGCGAATTTCATCGATTATAAATTGTTTTTTCTTGTTTTCTTATTTATTTATTTTCTCGTACTGAAAAGACATTAATAATTAAGTCTCTCGTGACCAGGTTATTTTAAAATGACTTTCCTAATTAGATTGTTATTTTCTACCTGTCAACGCGTTACAAATTTTATTTGCTAAGGTCTCTCCTTAAGAGGCGGTCGGAACCAAATCGGTGACTTGCGGTATATTTCAAGTCAGCATTTTTCTCTTTACGATAATATTATGTATATTTTTATGGCTTAAGGGGAATCCTCATACCGACACAGAGCTCTACCTTATCTACATATAAATTATGAATTTTAATAAAAATTTAACTATTCATGACTGGAATTCGTAGGAGAGGCACATTCCTAACATACCAAAGAATTTATTGCGGAGTTAAAAGACAATATGAGGGTAAAAATAAAGGCGAAAACTGCCTAATACGATTAACTTTTCAATGTGGTTATGAATAATCGTATTATGCAGTTTTCGTCTTCATTTTCACTTTTATTCTGTCTTTTGACATTGCAATAAATTCTTTAGAATGTTAAAAATGTGCCTCTTCTATGAATTTTAGTCAAAAATAGTTAAATTTTTATTAAAATGCATAATTCAAATGTAGATAAGGTAGATCTCTGTGCCGGTATGAAGACGGTATAAGTGAATTAATTATTATAAGCATTTATTACAAATATTAAACTGACTTGACATATACCGCATGCAAAAAACTGTCGTGTCGATTGTTAGATGGCATTTTTCGCTTTATAACAATATTTTGTATATTTTTGTGGCTTTAACTATTTTAAATTATTCTTTATATACATGACTAGAGGAAATGACTATATTTTTACCATATTAATAAATGAATAAATTATTATAAGCATTTATTACAAGCACCGAATTAAGTCACCGGTTTGGTTCCGACCGCCTCTTAAGTAACCAGAGCAAATAAAAATGTAATTTTAATTTATATATGATTGTAAGAAAATATACTAAAAATTACAATAAATAGAATTAAATTTAAAGAAAATTTTTGTCGAAACTAATAAGTCAATAATATCTTAGTCTCTCCTGAAGTGACCGAGATATTCTTGTATGACTTGCCTACTTACGACTTGTTCTTTTATTACCCTGACGCGTTATAATTTAAATTCATTAAGGTCTCTCCTTAAGTGACCAGAACAAATCAAAATTATAATATCTGAGTTATTTCGAGATTTTTGACTATTATTATTATTTTTCCTTTTGAATCGTCCGTCAAAAGGGAGTATAAATGGGTGAGAAAATTTTTATTCGTGCTAGTTAGTCTTTATTCTGATTTGAATGGATATATTAATAAACAAATAATGTTCTAACTGATTCAAAAAAAAATTTTTCTTTCTGTTAATTATATAATTTTTATTTTTAACTAAACAAATGGAACATATTTATTTTGCTCTTTTTGGTCTATGCAAAAGGAGAGAAAAAATTATGACAATCGAAGGTCTCTCTTGAAGTGACTAATGTTCAATTGACATAAATGTTTCTTATGAAATTAGAAATATTCGGTCTCTCCTGAAGTGACCAATGATATTTCTAATTTTAATTCCTTCTCAGATGGAGGAAGGAACTTTTTCTTTTTGCAATGAGACAAAAAAAAATAAAAAGACTATATAAAAGAAAAATGTAAAATAAAAAAATGTAAAAGATATTTTACTTTTAAAATATTTCAAGGTTATTTTTGTTTATTTTCTTAGTTCTAACATGAGCTTTAAGTACCAAACGACAAGAAATATTATAGTTTCTCCTGTCCTGAAGTGACCGTAATATTGGTTTGATCGATTAGGTTATGTTTTTTTTCTTAAGATTTTGACGAATCAATTGGAATATTTTTTAAGAAACTTAAAACCTTTTAAATTAAATAAATTTTTAAATTTATTTCGATAGAGAATCTTGAGCAAATAAAAAGCGATATATTTTAAAAAAGAAATTTTGAAAGTTTATACAAAGAAAAATCTTGAAGTGAATTAACAAAGTACAAAAAAAATTTTCAGTTTGATCTTGAGATATTAAGTCTTAAGCAAGAAAAAATTGTTTAGTTTGACCTCCAGAAGTGAATTCGAGCAAGAAAAATTTTAGAGTGTGTGTGCATCGGTTGGTCAGGTCCTTTTTATACCTAAATATTTAACATTACAGTATAATATAAGATAATCTACAGAGTTGTAAATGAGGAAATAGTTTTTCATTTGAAATGGTCAAGTAATTGAGAATGCTCGCACCATTTACCATTTACAGAGCAAGTAACTGGTAAATGGTCTGATCAGTTCCCAGTTACAGAGCAAGTAATTGGTAAATGGTCTGATCAGTTCCCAGTTACAAAGCAAGTAACTGGTAAATGGTCCGACCATTTTAAGTTACTTATCTAGTAACTAGCAACTGGTCCGACCATTTTCAGTTACTCATCTAGTAACTACCAACTGGCCCGACCATTCACCATTTACTCACCCAGTAACTGGTAAATAGTCTGACCATTTACCAGCTGCTTATTCGGTAACTGGAAACATTCACAACCCTCATAATCTACAAAGTTATCTAACAACTTTCCTCCAATTAGAGAAAATTGTGTTTCTGACGCTTTTTGAAATTCAATTTCTGTTGGCCTTTACTTTTTCTTAAGAGATCAGAGAGAGACCTTAAATCCTCCCAAAACTTAAACTTTGGCCTTGTTCAGTGAGTAAAGCAAAAAGAGAAAATAGGGTACAGAAGTTTTTCTTGCAGCAGAGGGGATATATCTGAAAAGATTTACCACCTCCCTTAGAGAGGCCCTGTTTTTTCTCTTCATCTTTTACAATTTTTTCTAAATTATTAAAAATCGTTATAAATTTTTGTTGATTAATTATTGTCTAAATTAAATATATCTATAATATTGCAATAAAAATTCTCTTTAAAATGGTATAAAATACGTCTATTTTTAATAGAATCTATTGATTTAAAAAGAGAAGTTGATATAACATTTCTTTTGTTATTTAATTTTATTTGCAATATTATTCGATATATATTAAAAGTACACGGAAAGAAATATTGGAGACTTATAATCCCACGAAATCGAGGCCTACTTTAGTACATCGGTTTAGAACAAACATAAGCAGTAGTTCAGACGTTAAAAGTCATATCAACCGCTTTAATTAGTGCAACGAAACGTACGACACGAATTAACTCATTATTATATTGTGCGAGTCTTATCTTATATTGTTTAAAAGTCTCATCACCTGCAGCAGCTAATAAGGCTCATACGAAGGACTGTGTATTGGCAGGCGCATGCCCTTCTCCAGTCTCGTAGCGTGTTGAACTGACTTAGTCTCACTCACCGGCCACTTTCTGTCCCATGCATTGTTTTTAATTCGTTTCGTATTGGACGTGTTTGCTAGGGCTGCTACGTAGACGTACAAGAGTCCCGTCATTGATTTCTTTATAAGTTGATGCGCAAGAATTAATTTAATTATATTATTTGGCTATATAATTCAATTAATTATTTTAAACTGAACTTAAGCATTCTGTTACTACAATAAAATAACTTAAAACATAAGTAAATAGAATTGTAAAATCTTATATATAATAAGAAAATCCAAATAATATTTGTGTATTTAAGAATATAATTTTGATTCTTAAATTTAATTTTCATGTTTTATTGTGTGATGTATTTTTTTTAAACATAGAAATAATTATTTTAAAATCTAACTAATAAAAGTATTCGAATTAATTGTTTAATCATCAAGTATTTTTTCTTTTATTGATTTTTTTTAATTGAAAATAAAAGTAACTTGTAGTACATAAATATATAACCATTTTTGTTGAAAATATTACAAATACTTGAAATTAATCTTTTAAAAAAACTGTTTATAGGGATTATTATAATACTAGAACTAATCGTAAAGTATATGGGTGATTCTATTCTAACGGGTAATCACATGTAATCGTTTAATAAACTATCAATACAAGGTTCGAATATTATTAACCACAAATTTTTCATATACTTTCAGCTTGTAACTTAATGATCCGTTGACTTTTTAATCGCTAATTTCAATGTACCTTTTGTAGAGACCCTTAGAAAGTATAAAAAGTAATCTCCCCTGTCTGTAATCATATATAAAATTTTTTTTGAACGTTGTAGAGATACAGGATAGATGAATTAATACTTCTGAAAGATCAAAAAATATTTTTTTCCATCCGTACATATATTTCAGCAGAATGGTTGAAAAAAAAATATTTTCTTTGACCCTCTGTTATCATAAAAAAAATTTATATTTTTTCATAGATAAAAAGCAATAATAATAAAAAATGTTATATTTGAATCTTATGAAAATATAAGCTATTCCTATCACATGGAAATATTGTTATTATATGTTTCTTTCGCTAAAAAATTGCTTTGTTGATCATAGAATACATTTTCGTTTACGTGTAAACATCATTTCACTTATGAAAGCTAAGTTACCTTTTCTACGATAATTCCCCTGGCTCTAAACATTTAACTGCCACTGATGATATAAGCGCATATTTAAATACGTAATAGACGTTTAAGAAAGTAGTAATGTACAACTAAAAAAGTTTGTATAGCAGTGAATGTTGGAGTTTACTCGGTAAAAATTTCATTCAAATTATCAGGTAATCTCCCCTGGCATATAATTCCCCTGCCTTTTTTGAGATGCACTCACAAAATTCTAATTAAATAATAAAGTCAACAATTTTATTCATGAATCTCATACCATGAAGTGTTAAGTTATTTGTACAATTGAAATTTAATACATATTATACTGCTTATAATTTTCATATATTCAAAATTGAATATATATATATATATATATATATATATATATATATATATATATATATATATATATATATATATATATTTGTGGAGAATTTCCGAGTAAGCACACTCTCAAATCTTTTTGTAAACAATCACTGTAGTCATATTTACATACTACACTATATACTACGTATATACTACAAATAAATAAAGCGAAATCAAAGGTTACATCGTAGTATTCAGAAAATAAAAATATCAGTTTGCCATTAGCCTTGATGAAGAGTTTGTCGTTGATATCAAAGTAAGTATATAATTATTTGAATTTAAATGAAAGTCTTTGAAAAATCTGAATTGGAAAATCTATAAGTTAATAATATATTATTTTAGATTGTATTGGTAATAAAATGGTTTTTACACGTAGACGTGACGAACTTCCTACTAATCCTTTATCATCAAGTACACTTAACTCCACTCCCAAACATAAAAATAATGTTATATATTTTGAAAAAGCAAACTTTCTCAAGTATGGATATATTTGTTCTTTAACTTTCTTCTAATAATGTTTAAAAATACATATTTTTGCTGTAACTCGTTGTTTTTTATTTTTAAAAATTCATCCATATATGGTAATAGCTAATTCTAAAGTATTTCAGATAATTTAGAATCTTTATTCGACATAAATATTATTAGAAAATAATATATCAAGTGATGGTAATAAAAAAAGTGATTCCCCTGGAATAAAAGTAATTCCTCTGTATCAGTATATTTTTTATCTATCAGTTTTTCTGTGAATAATCTATGGACAGCTTGGCTACTTTGGGATATTGTTCTATTAGATATAACAGTAAAAAAACCTGAGTAAAATTTTCAGAATGAACACCTTTATTTTCTATTATTTCAAAATTTGAATTTGACCCGTTCGAATAGAATCACCCATATACTATTGATTTTACTATCCGAAAAATAAGATTTGGATTTAAGTTCCTCAATTAAATAAATAAACTTTTATAAAAACTATATTTCAGGCGTTTGGGTATCAAATATTTTTGTTTGTTTTTAACACATTCTAAATATTATAACTTATTTGCATATTAATTTTAATTTCAGCTCTTACAAATATTGAAATAAATTAAATAATCATCAAGTGTATACTTTTAATCTGATTTATTTGCAATTTTGGTTCATGAAAGTTCTGAAATCAATTAAACAATCGTTAAATACTATAAAAAATTTATAATTTTTTTAGCAACATGACGTTTTTTAAAATACATATAAATAAAATTGTATATATTATTTCCTACATATATATATTGTCCCTCTCTTTTATATTGTACAAATAAAAATGAAAATTCTTCTTATTCATACTTTCTTAATTATGGTATCATACTTCTTTTCTTAAAAATGAATGATAATGTTATTAAATTAGAGAGCAACTTAACTAGAAAAAGTTGTGAAACTTTTAAAAACATAACTGTTTGCACCCAAAGTGATAAAAATTCCTTTTGGCCGGTACATGATGAATACTGTTTTAAAATTTATAAAACCTATTGATCATATTTGTTTGCTATGATTTTAAGTTTATGGTTCAAAATATTGTTACGTCCTGGCTTTCACCAGGACTAAATAAAAGTGTATGATTTTATTATGTTGAATATTTTTGTAAGATTTTAAATATGAATTTGAATTAATTTAGAATAATTGAATTAATTATTAAATTATAATTATGAAAGATAAATATATGTATAATCTAGTAGTGAAATGAACTCCACCAATATTTAATTGAATAAACCGATCTCACAATTGAAATATATTGAAGAATATTTATTTAGAGTACTTGAATAGAGAATATATAAATTGAATATTCTTACCTTGATTGATTCAAGAAGATGAAGGCTGGATACAGACAGACAAAGAATAGATATAGGCACGATTTGAAATAAGACTCGAGTCGAATATAAGAAACTTTTAAGATATTTATTGACACTTGTAAAAATAATTAATATTGAATACAAGAACTTTATTTGAATTTGAATTTGGATTTAAATTTGAATTACAGGATTCACGACTTGGTACCAACGATGATCCTGGGGTAGTGCCCACTGTCGTTAATTTCAGTCGGATTTATAAGATTTATCTTGACATAATTTCATTAAGTAATAAGTGGATCTTGCTTGTTTTATAATTTAATAATTTCGAAGTCAACGAATTTCGTTGCTTAATATCAACTTAAAGTTTCTTTACTGCTTAGGTTAAAACATTCTTTTATTGTTCGATGACTGTTTAATTAGTTCATCAATATCATGTTAAGAAAAAGATATTTAGAAATTATAAATTCAAAAGTAATATAAAAGATACGTTGTGACGTAACAATATAACAAACAAAACTGAGCAATAAGTTTTATAAATTTTGAAATAGTGTTGGGTGCCGGCAAAATTTGAAATGATTTTTATGGATAATTGAACGTGATTGATTTTAGCGAAATGTAGATAATATGAAAAAGATGTATTTATATTTTATAATTTTTATTCACTACTACAGTATAGAATGATCGGTCTAATGTTGCAAAAGAAAAAGGAATCCATCTAAATTAAATAAAGTAGAGATGAAATGTATTTAAAAAGTTTTCATCCGATTTGTATTGTTCCAATGAAAAAAATTTTTAAATTATTATATTAAATTTTATAAATAAATCTTTTTTATATTTTTAGAACAATATAAAAAATGATTTATTGAAAAAAAGTTATGGTTAAGTAGGTAATAAATTACATAATATATATATTACATATGTGTAAATCACATACATGGCAAGAAGTATTGTAGTTTATTTTATGAATATATAACATTTGAAACATAATGCCTCATTTAAATAATCAGTTTTTCTATTTTTAAGGAAAATGTCGCATTTGTTTTTTAATTGTTCGCTAAACATTCTTGAGTTGATCATAAATAATTAAAAACGAAATTAAAAATATTCAATATAATTTCCTATCATGCGCAACCAAATTATATATAAGGATCTAATGACGAGACTCTTGTGCGTCTACGTAATAGCATTTCTTAACGTGTCGAGTACGGAACAAATAGAAAACCATTTATGGGACACAATGTGGCCGGTGATCAAGACTAAGTCAGTATATCGTGCGATGAGACTGGAGGGGAATATACGCTTGTTAATACCCAGTCCTTTGCATGAGCCGGAATAGGTTTTGTGACTGGCGGGGGTATTAATGTACATCGTATGAGACTTGCACTAGGCACAAGTGGGTTTACTTAAGTCCCTTATCTTATCATTCTCAAAACAGACGATATGTAGAACTTATTTTGGCTGTGCATTATACAATTTCCATACTAAAAGTCGATAGACTTTATACTAATATTTTTTAGGACTGTGCTACGCCAATATTTTTTTCCGTGTACAATGGAGGGTGTAGAAACGAAAAGGACTTATAGTCAATGTTATTTAAATGAGCTATAAGCCCTTTTCGTTTCCAAGCCCTCAATTTCTTGCGAATCGCCATTGCTAATAGTTTTTCATTTTTTCTTTAATTTTTTTTTTTGTTTTTCATTCCTTGAATTTTTTCTGAAATTATTTATAATTATTTCTATCATTGTTTAAAAGGGGAACAATTATGACTGAATAATAATAATATCGGAAAAAATCATTTTGTTTAAAAAGTTAAGTTAAAATTTTGAAGACGAAAGAATACTTGCAGGACCGTACATCTAAAGAATCAAGTTTTATAGCTTGCAGATGTGTTAGTTACAAGTGCTTGCATCCTTAAAGAGATCAAGAAAATAAGTTAAAAAGAGAAATATTATTCGAAGCAAGAATTGTTTCCCTTTATGAACTAATTTTATACATATTTTTTTCTTCTTTTCTTTATATAAAAAATAACGATTAAAAACAAATCAAACTTACTTGTTAATTTTTTTTATGCATTTAACTTCCTTAATATTAAAATTCGCTATAATTTGCGTGTATTGACTATTATGGTGCGTGTATCGATAAGAAAGACATCTGATATTTTGTTTATTTTATATTGCACGCAATTTATTTGTTTGTTATCTTATTCTTAAATAGTGATTATTTTACTTAATTTTAATTATCACTAAATCTATTTTTTTTTATTAATATTATTAAAAGTAAAATATTTTTCGTAAATAAAAAGAATTGAAATTATAATATAGAAATTATAAAATTTTGTCGCATAGAAAAGAATAGTACATTATTGACCAAGGATGCATATTGATCATTCTCGGCGAGTGCGAACTTTTGGGGCCGAGCGTAGCGAGGCCCCAAAAGTTGCACGAGCTAGGATGATCAATATGCATCCATGGTCTAATATACTATTTTTTTGTCCCTAAGCCGAGCCATTTAAAGTTTTTCCGTAGGACGCAAAATGAATTTTTGTGTCCTGTATACGGAGCACGAAATGGTGTATTCTTGTCCTAGGCCGCAAAATGAAAATGTGTATATTCAATATATTATTTTAATAAAAGTTCGCAGAAAAACGTTCTTGACGTCGCTGATTCTTGGAATTGAACTAAATGAACTTCTCGCTTTCCTTAATATCGATATCCTTTCATTACATATACTATACTGACAAAGAGAGTGTCAGGGTATTGGGACGCCAATCTTGCTCAAATTTTGGGAAATGATTTTAGATGTAGAAATATGAAAAAAGCCAAGGTACTAGACTCTAATGTTAAATATTTCTCTAGTTACAGGAAAATAAAGAAAATCACTATAAAAGTTACTAGATTTTCAAACGCTTATGATTCATTAGCATTGATAGCTAGAAGCCTAAACCTTTTTTAAATGAAAGTTGAACTCAAATCCTTTCGAATTATCACTTAAAGCATCTCAAAATATTATTTTTTACTAAAGTTATAGAGGGATAAAAATTGGACCTGAAATTCGTCTTCATAACATTAATTTTAATTAATTAATAATAAATGCTAAAATTTGTTTCAATTTTTATTCTTCTATAACTTTAGAAAAAAATAATATCACTATAAGTGATAATTCGAAAGGATTTGGGCTCAACTTTCATTTGAAAAAAAGGTTCAGGCTTCTAGCTATCAATGCTAATGAATTATAAGCGTTTGAAAATCTGGTAACTTTTATAGTGATTTTCTTTATTTGCCTGTAACTAGAGAAATATTGAGCGTTAAAGTCTAGTACCTTGGCTTTTTTCATATTTCTACATCCAAAATTATCTCCCAAAATTTGAGCAGGATCGGCGTCCCAATACCCTGACACTCTCCTTGTGAGTGTGCGTTAACGAATAACGTAGTCTCAATATATGTATATTATGAAAGAAAAGGAGAGAGCGAGAGAATGACATAGTTACCAATTTTGCGTGTTAAAACTTATATATATCCGCCTACATATATAAATATAAGCAATATTCGGTTGTACACTTGGGTATATCCACCCATATAAAGAGTACCCCCTCGTTAAGATAGCTAAAATGCCCCCCCCCCCTTACAGATTTCAAAACTAATATTTTTTCTTGTTTTTACAGTAATTAAGATTAGGTTTTGCTATATTTATAGTTTCCTAACCCATACCCTAACCTTAACATAACCTAAAAATCACTTTTTTTATAATTTTTTTTATTCATCTGGAAGGATAAATGATATTATTCCTGCGAAAATTATATGACTAGGTCTTCGCACTCTCTTTTACTGTGATTTTTTGCGAGTCCTAGAAAGCAGTTTTTCTAACCTAAAAATAACATTTAAATGATAAAATCTCCGTAACTTAGCTCAGGGAGGGGCTACAAGTAATTTTCTGGGCTTAAAATTTGTATTTGTAAAAAACAAAAAAAAGTTTATTATGACCAAAAATTCGATTCTGGCATGGCGCCATGGCGAAAAACTCGAAAAACCATTTTTTCATACGTTTTTTGTCGGTTATTGGTCTCTAGCAACTCGCAAATCATTTTTAGAGAAAAAAAATAGCTTCATTAGATTCTACGTGGAAAAATATATTGAAAATATGCATGATAACTTTAGAAATATTTGGATGCTGTTACAAAACAATTAAAAAAACGCTGCCAAGTGCTTTGGCGGAATGCTTTCTCATAGAGCTCTATGAGTTTCATTAATTTTTTTATATTTATTTAAATGTAATTTTAATATTAAAAAATTGTCTAACGTTAATATTTACTCATATTGTACTTTATGAATTTCGAACATATATGCTAGCTGTTTGCTTTTCAACATTTATAATTTATTTTAAATCATCAAGTAATACAAAACAATTAGTTTTATTGAAAAAATGATATAATGTAGTAATAAATAGATTGATGACAACAAAATTTCTAATCTTTATAAAATGCAATCACATTTATATATAAATACAGTTCATGTTTATGGCTCTATAAAAAAACTACTCTATGAATACCAATTTTCAATAGCTTCCCGTCTACTTATACAAAAACATAGATATTATGTGAAATTTGAAGCAAATCCATAGAGTAATTTTCGAGATCTAATTGGCTGAATAAATAACATTTTCTTTTCAAAATTTCTTTTTCAAAATTTTAAAAATGCTCTAAAATTAATACTACCATATGAAAATTAATTTTTAAAAATTTCCCTTCTTTCGGCAGTTGTAAATGATTTTCCTGCAAATTTTAGAACAAATCTATCGAGTACTTTACGTAAAATAAAAAAAATAAGAAATAATAAATCGAAATTTTTTTTAAAATCTTTAAAATTCTCTCAAATTGTAACCACTCTAAGAAAATTCGTTTTTAAAAGCTTATTCTTTTCAGACAATATCGAATTGAATGTACAAAAATTTTGGAGAAAATTTATAGAATGGTTTACACAAAATAAAAGATAAATGAAAAATAAAATTTTTTTTTTAATTTTCAAAATGCTCTAAAAAAAAAAATTGCTCTGAGAAAATATGTTTTCCAAAGCTTGTTTTTTCAGACAGTAGCGAATAACTTGCATTTAAATTTTGGAGCAAATCTATCAAATGGTTTTCGTGAAATAGAAAAAAATTAAAAATGAATATTTTTTTAAAAATTTTAAAAATGCTCTAAAATTAAAAGTGTGCTAAGAAAATCGGTTTTCAAAAGTTTTTCTACTTTTGGCAGTCGAAATTAAGTTCCATTCAAATTTTCAAACAAATTCTTCGAGTAGTTTACGTAAAATACAAAAAAAATGAAAAACCGAAAGTTTTTTAAAATTCTTAAAATGACTTAAAAAAAAAACTACACTAAGAAAACCAATTCTGAATAGCTTCCGCACCAGTTTATCGAAAAATTGAATAGTATGGAAAATTTGAAGTAAATCCATCGAGTAGTTTTTAAGATTTTATTGGCCTAATAAATAGAAACATTTTTTTCAAAAATTTCAAAATGCTCTAAAATTAAAACTAAGCTAAGAAAATCAGTTTTTTAAAATTCATTTTATTTGGGCAATCACAAATAATTTCCGTGCGAATTTTGAAGCAAATTCATCGAGTAGTAAACAAAAAAAAAACAAAAAAATGAAAAATTGAAATTTTTTTTTTAACAACTCTAAAATGAAAACTACGCTAGAAGAACCAATTATCAATAGCTTTCCAGCAAGTTAGTCAAAAAACTAAATTCCATGCAAAATTAGAAGCAAATCCATTGAGTAGTTCTCGAGATAAAATTTAAAAACTGAAATCATACACACACACACACACACGCACACACACACACACACACACACACACACATACATACAGACATTTTCTGGAAACCATTTTTTTCGACTCACCGAGTTCAAATATGTACAAATTAATGAAAAAATAGAAAAAAAATTGTTTAATCGATACAATGCTTTCTCTATGGGAAAGCAAAATAAAATAATTCTGAAATGGTTACATAGCTACTTTGCATCGTTGCTGCATTTTATGTTTTTATGATCTTGGTCATCTCTTTAGAGTTATAAAACTACTATTCGATGTATTTACAGGTAAATTACGCCTATTGCACGCTAAAATAAGATTTTTAAATATAACTGAAGTAACAATCGTATCATCTGTCTTTTTGTATTACAGTAGACTCTGGACACAAGAGAATCAACGGGCCTTCAGGAGAGGAATTTTCTTGGAAATTTTCTTATACAAAGAGTCCCCAACACGCTCGAGTCAAGAGTGATAGCCACACCTACTGTTTTTTGTTGTGTGTATTGTAACCAACATGCGTGTATATTCTGTCTTTCTCACTTTCATAGTGGTGGGATAACGCAAATACTTAGGCTTACGCACATATTTAGGAGAAAGAGCTCGAATTCTCTTATATCGCAATCTCTTGTATCGAGAGATCACTGAATCATTAGAGAGACAAAGACGGAATAAGGTTTCAATGACAATCGTGTTGGGTCTATAAATTCGAGCCTAAAAGAACATTTCCATGTAAGCATTTATATTCTTTGTTAGAACTGCCACAATTATGATTTGTCTTTAGGCCATTATACGCAAAAAATAGAGTAGGAACCGATATAAGAAATACATTGCTTCTACATATATTAGAATTGAGCGCATTGTTCCTAGCAACAGCTCACTATTCTTTGTAAATATATATACTAGGGGGGGTACCCCCCTGCTCGCCCTGTTCGCCAGCCCCCCAATTTGTGATGTACTTATTCTTGTGTATACATACGTATAAATGCTTCATCTCTGAGGCGTACCCTGAGGCGTTGTAAGAGGAGGGGATGAAGTAACATTGAGGCGTCTCTAAGACGATGTATAAGGCGGGACAAGTGGCATACAAAAAAAAATGCCTCATCTCTGAGGCGTACCCTGAGGCGTTGTAAGAGGAGGGGATGAGGAAGCACTGAGGCGTTGGTAACTATTTTTACGTTATTTTTGAAAATTTTAAAAAATATCACTCTCACAAACTTAAGGCGTTTCGAGGAATTCCTAAGGCTTACCTGAGGCGTCTCTGAGAAGTCTTTGAGGAGACCTATGAGGTAATATGAGGCGACAAACGTTGAGGCAATATCAGAGGCGGGTCGAGAAGGGGGGAGGAGGGGGGAGGCATCTCACAGAGGCTGAAAAAAAACGTATATTTACGTTAAAAAAATTTTAAAATGTGAGGCTGGGAGAGGAGGGGGGAGGAGTGGGGAGGACGCAAGAATGCTATTTTTTGAGGCTTACGTCTATATAATATAGTAAGATATATATACTCGGGGGGGTACCCCCTGCTCGCTCCGCTCGCCAACCCCCATTATAGGTATCATATCAATATAAAATGTAACATTTATGCATTGTTTTATATAAAAAAATTTTTATTATAATATATTTTTATATTATACATAATATTATATAATTGTACATTTTTTATTAAATTTTTATTATTAACATAGGAACATGAAAAAAAAATACATCATATTAATTATTTATGTAAAATATCTGAAAAAATTATTAATAAATTTTAATCATTATTCATAACATATAGATTAAGCTGGTTTTTATACCACCTTACATTTTAAATCTTTTAGATTTCTATTATATATATGTATATATATATATATATATATATATATATATATATATATATATAGAATGAATTTATAAATATTTTTACTTTTTCCTAATTTATATTATTATTATTATTAATTTTCAATATATAATAAATATTAAGAGGAGGTCACATATCTCTGTCCTTTTCTAATCAAAGAAATGATTTTTTCACAAAAACTAATAAATTTATCAAAAAATGAAGAGAAAGCCGCATCATGTATCAAAAAAGCAATATTTTCTTTGATAACAAAAAATTAATTTTATTGCTTCGTTCCCAAGAAAACCTTGAAAAACCAAATTATCCACCCTAACCTCTATGATTTAAGTTTTTCAAGGTTTTCTTGAAAACGAAGCAATAAAATTAATTCTTTCTTATCAAAGAAAATATTGCTTTTTTTATTACGAGATGCGGTTTTCTCTTCATTTTTTGCTAAAGTTATTAGTTTCTGTAAAAAACTAAATTCTTTGATTAGAAAAGGACAGAGATACGTGACCTCCTCTTAATGAAAAAGAAAATTCCTAATGAAATATTTTTAAATAATAAATTTTTCAGTAAAATTTATCAATAGTATTATTTGATATATTTAAATGTATACTTAAGATTTTTAAGATTTAGAGGATTATTTTGTTATAATTCCTGTTTGATATCTTTTTTCTTAATTTTACATTTTATAAATATATCAAAATTTTTCGGTTATTAATTATCAATAGTTTTATATAATGTTTAATATTTTATGTAAATATTACATTAAATATTAAAAAAAATAATTTTTAATTATTTTATTATATTAATTCAACATAATGTTTGATATATCTGAATTTATATTTAAGATATTTAAGATTTAAAGGATTATTTTATTATAATTCCTGTTTGATATTGTTACGGATTCTGTATCTTATAAAATGAATAAGGATTAATATCAGCAATATACAAGGAATGCGACGAATACACGTTTCAACAAGTAAAGACAGAAAACGCTGACCGCCATACTAACAAGTTATAACCTGCCTGGAAACAACGAAAAACGTCGAGTAGCATAGAAAAAGAGCTGACCACCCAGCAACAGGTTAAGACCAGAACGAAAAATCGCTGACGGACTGATCAGCAAATTCCAATTAATAACGAATATTCCAGAAGGATAGGCACATAGAAACAACGAATTTGGCGAGTATAAATACAGCCGGACATCCCACGAGGAGGCATTCAGTAGACCATCAATAGAGAGATGTAGAGAGAGTAAGCAACCAACCTTCAGCCACGAACGACGAGAGTACGCCCGATTGAAGCAAGCAGCAAGGAACGTATTAGGCGACGCAATAATATTAGGACATATCTCTCTCGACGAAAGTATTAATAAACTTATATTCATATCATAATTACTGAGTATTTATTTAATTCTTCACGCAAACTGAATGCTCGGGTTTACCAAGATTAGTCGTGATACTAAAGATACCCACTACCTTATAATTAAATATAAATATACATATACGTAAAAACGTAACATAAAACTGGTGCTAAGTGTGGGGTATCACTTGTGAAGAAACTATTTTATCTACATTGAAATCAATCCAGAGGATGTTCTACGCGTATATCGCCTTGTTCACCATCATTGGGTAAGTAAAAATTTTATTACCATATCATACGTCCTTCGAGGGGAATACGCGCCCGCTGCGAGCCTTCCAACAGTTAAAATTCAATAAATTATAATCTCTATAGAATTCAAATTAAATTATTTAGTGAAAATTATACATAATTAAAGTAAAAGCAAATGTTATAAATTATAAACATAATTACAAGTGTCTATCAATATAGAATATATACGATATAAAATATATACAATATAAAATATACATATAACAAAATGACACAAGACAACGACACACATAACTCTTCTGACAAAACAAAACCAGTACCTATCGCGTATACTTAAACCCCAGAAGAGGAAGCGCTTATAGAACTCCGTAACGCATTATCATTAGCAGACTGTGCACTCCAAGATAGTGACAATAAAGGATTAATGGAAGCCGCACCAAAAAGATCAAATGACATAGTGGTCAATGAAAAATGTAAAATGAACGAGACAGAGGAATATTTCATAAAACAGGCCCGAATATACATAACTCGCACGCTAGGTGAAATAAGCAAGACTGAAGAAAAATTAAACAAAGAAATAACCCAAGGAGCCAGATCTAAAATACCAGCAACAACCAACAACGTAGCGGATCAACCAATAAACGTTCCTAACACAGAAGTAGATCCCCAAATTGCAGCAGTAAAAATAGCGCAACAATTATACGAATTTCAAAGAAAACACGGATTAGCCCACAGAGTGCTAATAAACTTGCCTCCAAAGGACCAAGGAGCTACGCCGAACATGGATGCAATTAACATGATACAAGAACGGACCAATTATGGAAACTATTATAATCGCAGGGAAAATCAGGCCATAGGTATAAGAGATATAAACGCCTTAGCTAACAATTTCGAAGACGAGGATCCTCTTGCAGGATTTAACATGTATGAACCACCAGTGAATATACACTTCGCTAGCTCTACACCACAGCAAATGGCCACAGGAGCACCAAGAGAAATACCTAATAGCCTTTCATTGTATCAAGCATTGAATACCATCCCTACCTTTGATGGCAACTCTAATGTATTGCCTCTATTCTGCAGAGCAGTACGAGACATTGTAAGAACGTATGGGCCACAGTCAGAAAGATGAGTTTTAAACACACTGGCCACTAAATTCAAAGGAAAAGCAGCAGAAGGTACACAACACGGTTAACTCAATACCATACAGTAGAAGGGTTGTTGGCCGATTTAACAAAACATTATAGCTATGCTGGAGGAGCAGACACGATTTTAGCAGAAATTAAAATAATCAAACAGATGCCAGGCGAAAGCGCAGGAGACTACGGTCTAAAAATGCAAATATTACACAATCGTCTCTTGAACTACTATGACTCATGCAGAATTCTACGACCTTTCGAGGTGGAAACCTACAAGAATCAGGCAGATAAAGAAGCCTTAGAACAATTTTTATTTGGATTAGACGGCGCTCTACAACACCAAGTTCGATCAAAGAACCCAATGACGTTGAGAGATGCCATACATGAGGCTATTTCATTCGAACAACGCACAAGCGCGTGGCGACTAATGCAACTTTCAACTAACTCAGCAGAAAACTCAGGTCAACTAACTGATATATTGTTACAAAAAATTGTTGACCAACTATCTGCAATAAATCTAACACAGCGAAATAATGCAAACATCAGACTAGCACCAACTATAGAAATATGCTCATACTGTCGAAAAACAGGTCACTTAGAAGCACAATGCAGAAAAAAGGAATACGATAATAAAAAGTGCGATTATTGCAAGAAAAGAGGTCATAATTACGCAGAATGCTATGTGCTAGAAAACGCATTAAAATCAGGCAATATTTATAATCAAGATAACAGAGAATATTTTAATAACAATTACTAAAACGCAAATAATAGAAATATCTCACAGTATAATGGTAATTCTAGTAGTAATTATAATAATAACCGTAATAATTATAATATTAACAGAAATCAAGGCCGTAATCAAAGCAATACGTACCCTTGGTACAATAACGATAGAAATAATAATTATAATGATAATAACGAGTGTGAAAATAATAATAATGGACTAGACAATGATTCTAGCCAAAATCAACTATGCGATAGTCAAAGCAACATGGAACCTTTAAACTCCCCCCACACAGCATGAAATATTGCAGTGAAACTTTCACTGAAATATTGTGCTGAAATATTGCCACAAGATTGCAGCTATCTTGTCTTAACATTGCTAAGAGGTTTCATGAAACATTTCAGTGTGATATTGCTGCAAACTTGCTACAAGGTTACAGAAAATAATTCAAGCAATATTGCAAGGAACCTTTCATGAAAGGTTGCAGCGAGGTTTTTGCAAGGTTTTATAAAACATTTCATGAAATATTGCGAGAAACCTTTCATGAAAGGTTTCAGCGAGGTTTCCAGCAAGATTTAGAAAACATTTCATAGAATATTGCAAGAAACCTTTCATGAAAGGTTGCAGCAAGGTTTCTGAAAGATTTTAGGAATATTTCATGAAATATTGCAAGAAACCTTTCATGAAAAGTTTCAGTGAGGTTCCTAGCAAGATTTGGGGAACATTTTACGAAATATCGCAAGAGACCTTTGATGAAAGATTGCAGCAAGGTTCGTGCAAGATTTTAGAAACATTTTACGAAATATTGCAAGATACCTTTTATGAAAGGTTTTAACGAGGTTTCCAGCAAAATATGATGAATATTTTATGAAATATTACGAGGTATCTTTTGTTAAAAGTTGACCACCCAGCAACAGGTTAAGACCAGAACGAAAAATCGCTGACGGACTGATCAGCAAATTCCAATTAATAACGAATATTCCAGAAAGATAGGCACATGGAAACAACGAATTTGGCGAGTATAAATACAGCCGGACATCCCACGAGGAGGCATTCAGTAGACCATCAATAGAGAGATGTAGAGAGAGTAAGAAACCAACCTTCAGCCACGAACGACGGGAGTACGCCCGATTGAAGCAAGCAGCAAGGAACGTATTAGGCGACGCAATAATATTAGGACATATCTCTCTCGACGAAAGTATTAATAAACTTATATTCATATCATAATTACTGAGTATTTATTTAATTCTTCACGCAAACTGACTGCTTGGGTTTACCAAGATTAGTCGTGATACTAAAGATACCCACTACCTTATAATTAAATATAAATATGCATATACGTAAGAACGTAACAATATCTTTTTACTTAATTTTACATTTTAGAAATATATCAAAATTTTTTTCATAAAATTTAATCTTAATAAAATATTAAACATTTTATAAAAATATTAAATTTATAATTTAAATAATTAATGAATTAAAAAAAATATTATATCATAATATTTTTTTTTAAATATTTGCAATGTTCAATAAATATCTAGAATATGTTTCGTAATTTTGACTCAGATAAAATTCATTTATTTGTTCATGTAATGTTATTTTATATTCTATAATTTTATTAGTGTAATATTTATAATATTCTGGAACTTGTTTCCAATTATGAAATTCTACTTTTTCATTATCTTCACCAATATATAAATTTTATACATTATTTAAAACAGATATTTCAGTATTATGTGAACTATTATTATCAAGATTTTCCAAGTAATATTCACACTCTTCCTCATAATTTAAATAATCTTCAATGTTATTATTCAAACTATCCATCATTTCTTGATCATTTACATTATCAATTATAACATATCTACCTTTAATCGCATTCCATTCTATTTTGTTATTTGTTTAGATTTGGTTTTATAATTTTTATGTTTTATTTAAAATATAAAAAATATATATTAAAATTTAATTTTTTATATTATTTTAAATAATTTAAAAAATTGTCTTTCATAACCATTTGAAAAAAAAGAAAATAAATATTTTAAAAATAAAATTTTTGTATTAATTCTAGCATTAATTAATTTTAATACTATAAATTATATATTATCATGTTGAGTTTTAAGTCTAGATTTATAAAATTATTTTGTTATGATTCCTTTTTTATATATATTTTTAGACTTAATTTTACATCAAATACATCATTAATTTATTAATATTTAATAAACACATTATTATAATATAGGTGGGGGGGCAGTGGAGGGGTCGTGGGGGGCTGTGGAGGGGTGTGGAGGGGTGTGGGGGGTTTGGGGGGTACTTAGACCAAAAGCAGCAGTAAAAAATATTGTAATATTTTAAACAATTTTACGTTATTTTGTGGGTGACTGTGGAGGGGCTATAGAGGGGAGTGGGGGGTGTGGAGGGGTGTGGGGGGTGTGAAGGATCCGAGGGTGAATTTCTGATATAACTGTATATTATAGAAAGATATATATAGATATATATACACTGCCGCCGAGATACTTTTGCCCCCCTTCGTCTAAAATCGACTTATCTAAAAAGTTTTATAACTCTGGAAAAAATGGTCGCAGCCTAAAAATTCCAACGGGATTCGAAAGATTATTCAAAATCCTTTCAAAAACTATTGGTTTGATATAAAAAAAAAAAACATTTTTTTCGTATCTCTTATCCTTGTTTAAAAAGAAATTTGTTTTGACTTTGTAAAATAGTGTTCAATTTTAGTAGAAATCGTTACATTAATATAAAACCAAATAGATTTTAAAGCTCATATTTCAACGATGAAAATGCAATGTCGAAGGTCTAGATTCGACCTTTTAAACCAGAGTTATAAGATTTTATATTTAAAAATAAGGTTTTTTTCGATATATGAATATCTCTGAATTTAAGAGGAATAGAAAAATTTGTCAAAGAGAAAAAATGTTCCTTTTTGGTCAAATAATAATAATATATAATAAAAAATTGATTTCGAAAAAAAATTTTTTTTTGTTGGAATGTAATGAAATTTTGATATCTTTAAAATATTGAACAACGTGGGTAAAAAAGGCAAAAAAAAATCTTTTTTCCGAAATCCATGTTTTATTATATATGACAAATTTTTCTATTCCTCTTAAATTCAAAGATATTCATATATCGAAAAAAACCTTATTTTTAAATATAAAATCTTATAACTCTGGTTTAAAAGGTCAAATCTAAACGTTCGACATTGCATTTTCATCGTCGAAATATGAGCTTTAAAATCTAATTGGTTTTGTATTAATGTAACGATTTCTACTAAAATTGAACACTATTTTACAAAGTCAAAACAAAGTTAAAAAAAAATTCTTTTCAAACAAGGATAAGAGATACGAAAAAAATGTTTTTTTTTATATCAAACCAATAGTTGTCGAAAGAATTTTGAACAATTTTTCGAATCCCGTTGGAATTTTTAGGCTACGACCATTTTTTCCAGAGTTATAAAACTTTTTAGATAAGTCGATTTTAGACGAAGGGGGCAAAAGTGTCTCGGCGGCAGTGTATATATATATAGGAGTTATAATTATCTGTCTAGAATTTGTCCCTGTTTTTCGCGTGTAGTGGACATAATTTGCCTATAGATACATTGAATAGTAGCTTTGAGACTCTAAAGAGATGACCAACGTCATGAAAACATAAAATGCAGCAACGATGCAAAGTAGCTATGTAACAATTTCAGAATTATTTAATTTGTTTAATTGATTTGTAACAGCATCTGAGTATTTCTGAAGTTATCATGCATATTTTCAATGTATTTTTCCACGTAGAATCCAATGAAGCTATTTTTTTCTCTAAAAATGATTTGTGAGTTGCTAGAGACCAATAACCGACAAAAAACCTATGAAAAAATGGTTTTTCGAGTTTTTCGCCATAGCGCCATGCCAGAATCGAATTTTTGGTCATCATAAACTTTATTTGTTTTTTAAAAATACAAATTTTAAGCCCAGAAAATTACTTGTACCCCCTTCCTGAGCAAAGTTACGGAGATTTCATCATTTAAATGTTATCTTTAGGTTAGAAAAACTGCTTTCTAGGACTCGCAAAAAATCACAGTAAAAGGGAGTGCTAAGACCTAGTCATATGATTTTCGCGAAATTAATAGCATTCATCCTATCATATATACGTGTGTATGTAGGTGCATATACACTTGTCGAGCCAGCCCACCTGCAGTGTGTACACGTGCAAGGGCTTCGGCTCCCGAATCTTTTATTGACCTTTATTTATGTTACTTAAATTTTTTTTAAATTATAAAATAATTTTTAAAAATTTTCCTTATTAAGAGTCAGCCGTATACCGTCACAGTTACCTGTTTTACCGAATCTATTTAAAATTTATTTTTTATAAAAACTAATAGCTTCAGGCAAAAATGAAGAGATGGTTTTGATTCGTGTGATAGAAAGCAATATTTTCTCTGATAAGAATAATTTAATTCCACCGCTTTATTTTCAAGAAAAGTTGGAATAACTTGAAAATCCCATTATTTGACACTAATTTCTAATTTTTTAAGTTATTCCAACTTTTCTTAAAAACGAAGCAATAAAATTAATTTATACTAATCAAAGAAAATATTACATTTTATTAAACACATCGAAACCATCTCTTTATTTTTGCCTCTTGTTGCTAATTTTGGGAAAAAAGTCAATTTTTTAATTAGAAAAGGACAGAGATACAGCGGACTCTTAAATGGGGTTAACATTACATGACAAGGTTCAAGTTGAATTTAGAAAATCTATTAACTACAACTTTCATTCAATTTCAAACTAAACGGTAAGAACCGTCCAAGCATCGACAAGGTTCAGCTTTTAAAAATTGTTATTTAGTCATTTTATTTTTTTTATTTACATTCTAAGGTCAATTCATCAAGAACTGTCAAAGCATTCGACAAGGTTCAAGTTAAATTCAGAAAATCTATTAACTAAAATTTTTATTCAATTTTAAAATAAGCAATAAGAACCGTCCAAGCATCGACAAGGTTTAGTTTTTGAAAATTGTTATTTACTCATTTTATTTTTTTTAATTTTCATTTTAAGATCAATTAATCAAGAACCGTCAAAGCTTTTGAAAAGGTTCAAGTTAAATTCAGTTAATCTTTAAACTAAAATTTTTGTTTAATTTCAAAATAAGCGTTAAGAACCGTCGAATAAGCGACAATGTTCAGCTTTTGGAAGTTGTTATTTGGTTATTTATTTTAGTTTGTAATAACTATAAAAATCAAGTAACTAAGGACCATCGAATAAATGAGGTTCGAAGGTTCAGTTTTAGCTTAGAATAAATGTATCAGTGTAAATATTTAATCAAATTTTAAGATGAAAAAACAAATGAATTAAGAACCGTCGTGCAGGTGATTAGATTTAACTTCCTAAAAATTATTATTCAATTATATTTGTGCATTAGGGGAAATGTTTAAGCCAATTAAATAAAAACCGCTTTAATCGCAAGGTTTCTTATAATTTTATTGTGTCAAAAATTTTTCTAAATAAATAACTTTATTCATTTTTATAATCGCCATCTTTATATAAACAAAAAAGGGTCTTAAGGATTGAAGAGCGCTCTCGTAGCAAGGGTCTATATATATAAATATTATTAAGGATAATTTTATAAATTTAGATGGATTTCTATAAGAGTAAAAATAGGATTTATTTTATCAACTGAAGACTGCTCTTGTAACAAGAGTCTATATTTTGTAATTTTTACCAGGGATTTATATATTGTTCACTTTGACTAAATTTTGAAAGTATAATTCATTAAAGGATTGAAGACTGCTCTTGTAGCAAGGGTCTATACTTTGTAATTTTATCAGGGATTGATATATTGTTCATTTTATCTAAATTCTGAAAGTAAAATTTATTAATGGATTGAAGGCCGCTCTTTTAGCAAGGATTTATATACGTATATATTATCAAGGATAAATTATAATTTTTTAATTGATAAATTTAGATGGATTCCTAGAAACATTAAAAATAGGATTTACGATATGGATTGAAGGCCGTTCTTGCAGCAAGGGTCTATTAATCTCGTCAAAAATTAATTTTGCGTAGAACAATAAATTTAAAAATATATAAGATTCCGCGTTCTTTCATCGGTAAAGTTTTCCCAAACAAAAATCATTAACATAAGATTCGCAGGAAGGGTGTGAACTCACCTCATTTCTAAAAATAACGAGTGTATACACCTGGGTATATCTCTGGAACTTTTCACTTTTTAGGAACAGGGTCTTATAGAAATTTAAAAGTTTATAATTTAAGTTCCTAAGATGGCACAGGCTTTGACTAGTGCTTAAAATTTTCGTTTTAAGGAGTAGAATATGTACTCGAACTTTGGTGTCAATTAAAAAATAGTTACTAACGATATACAATTTTATACGTCAAAAATGATGCATTTTTCATAATTTTCTACACGTGTATCTTACGATGTACAAAAAGTAACTTTCTTTCAATCGTATTTTAATTTTTACATCATAATTGACATAATAAAAACGACAATCTAAGATTACGTCTATTGATGTGCTATGCTTTAATAATTAGTTTCATCATTTTTAAGGACCGTGTAATTATCCATGCAAAAATTACACATACCTTAAAAATGGTGAAACTAATTAATAAAGCATAGCACATCAATAGACGTAATCTTAAATTGTCGTTTTTATTACGTAAATTATGATTGAAAATAAGTTACTTTTTATAAATCGTAAGAAACACGTGTAGAAAATTATGAAAAATGCATCATTTTTGACGTATAAAATTGTATATCGCTAGTAACTATTTTTCAATTGACACCAAAGTTCGAGTACATATTCTACTCTTTAAAACGAAAATTTTAAGCACTGGTCAAAGCCTGTGCCATCTTAGGAACTTGAATTGTAAACTTTCAAATTTCTATAAAACCCTGTTTCTAAAAAGTAAAAAGTTCCAGAGATATACCCACCTACATTCACTAAAAAGGGATTTTCTTATTTATTAAATTAAATAGAACAATCAAGCCCATAACCCTCGCGGTAAAGTCATTTGATCGCGGATATATGGACGTTTCACATAAATCTATTGGTTACGATTTTCTCCGGTTTATTGTAGCATCTACACTGAGAAAAATGTCTGGATAAAGTTTACTGCAAAAATATGTAAAATTACTATATAATATGCTAACGTTGCGACGTACTCGTTTTATGAGAAATATTACTTCATTTCGACAAATAATTCTTATGTATTTAATATTTTTTACTAGAAAACACATGAAAAAGTAGTATTGATATTCAACAAAAATTGCTACATAATATAGTAAAAATTGTTGAAATAATTTTTACTACATAAGTTAGTAAATTATGTTGATTAACCTATTAATTTTATCTATAAAGTTACCAAAATTTACTGCCCTGATAGTAAATAATAATATAAAATCGAAAAGCATAAAGTCCTTGGAACATATATAGTAAAAAGTTTTATTTTATGTAATATATTTGATTAGTCTGATTTTTAATTCGAAAACTTAACCTCAAAATTTTTAACTAAATTTAAAGTATCCTCTATAACATATGAAGACGATTCGAAGTATATTGCGTAACATGTTAGCATAACGCAGTCGGTAACGTTCACGCTTTACGTCCTCGCGATCAGCGGTTCGATACCAACAAAGGTAAGATTTTTTTTCTTAGTTTTCTTTCAAATATTATTTAAATAAACTTAATAAATAAAAAAAATAATTTAAAAATTAAAAAATAATTGTTTTGCATGTAATAAGTAAATTAAAAATAATTCGAGATAAAAAATAAACGACAAAAAATTTTTTCTATATATTATCTGCTCAATCAAAATTTACTATATAAAATAGTAATTTTTCTTACAAAGCGAGTATGTCACAGCATTACTATATTAAATAGTAATTTTATATATGTTTGTAGTAAACTTTATGCAGACATTTTTCTCAGTGTACAATGAATTCAACCTATAAAATGTAATGCATAAATACTCTCGAGAGAGAGAATTATCCTATGTCTAAAGATCTGTTTGCCTTTTCTTTAATTTTAGAAGTATATTTCCGTTTGTACCCGAAGAAGCGAAAATATGTGATACATGTCGAAGGCAAATTTACAAACGTAAAACAGATTTACCTATTTCGGATACAAAAAAAGCTAATATAAATTTTTGTGATGGATATCATAAAGCTAGCGTAACAGTTCTTGAACAAATTAAAAGAAAATTTCCTAATAGGATATCGAAACAAGATGGAATTTAACTAATCACTATTGTTCCCGATTTGTGGTCTCATAATGACTTGATCAGAGAGTTTGGTTGCACTAAATGGGAAGCTCAAAAAGCAAAAGAGTTAGCAGCTGAAGAAGGAATTTTCTCAATTCCTAAAAAAAAACCACGACAAAGTATTTTCGGTGGAAACTACGAATTAAGTTAAAAGTTTTTATGAAAAGGATGACATAAGTCGAATTATGCCAGGCTTAAAAGATTGCATATCCCTAAGGCTGGACGATGGCAAACGAGAAAACGTTCAAAAAATATTACTTCTTGGCAATTTGAACGAAATTAATTATTTATTTAAAAAAGAACACGAACACGTTAAAATTGGATCAAAAAAATTCATACAATTGTGACCAGTACACTGTGTTTCAGCTAGAAGCAATGGTACATACAATGTATGTGTATGTGTACATCATGAAAACGTTAAGTTCATGCTAAAAGCTGCTGAACTAGAGTGCGTAACGAAAAATAGTAAACCATCTCTTATAAATTATCATGACTGTATTCAGGCAATCGTCTGTAAAAATGCATGTGATGAGTGTTTCTTAGGTGACTGTCTAAATTGCCCAAATAAGTCTACATTACGAGAAAATTTTCTTGAATGTTTTGATAAAAATAATATTTTTGAAATTCAAGTGGAATCGTGGTTTCAATCAGATCGATGTACGATAGCTTCAAAATGTGAGAGCGTTTATGACTTTCTCAACACGCTGAGCGAAAAATTAATGAAATTGAAAACTCATGATTTGTTTGTTAAGAAACAATCAGAGTATGTGAATAATCTAAAAGAAAATCTTCAAGAAGGGGAGTTTATTATCTGTTTTTATTTGCGGAAAACTATGCATTTGTAGTACGGAATTCTACCCAATCTTTCCATTGGAATAATAATCAGGCAACTATTTTTACAGTTGTAGTTTATTACAAAGAAAATCATGATCTCAAACATGTAAGCCTTGCTGTAATTTCGGATAATCTAAACCATGATACTGTTGCGGTTTATGAATATCAAAAAATTGTCATACTTTATTTGAAATCTTATTTCATAGTTAAAAAAATTTATTATTCAACGGATGGAGCAGGTCAACGTTTTAAAAATAAGAAAAATATGCAAAATCTTCTATTTCATGAGAAAGATTTTGAAATTACAGCGGAATGGCATTTTTATGCCACCGCGCACGGTAAAGGTGCATGTGATGGTATCGGTGTGAACTTGAAAAGAGGTGCAAAACGAGCTAGTCTACAACTTTCATCCAAAAATAGAATTTCAACAGCAATAAGTCTTTACGAATGGACTAAAAGTTATTGCAAAGAAACCAAAGTTCTTTATAATCGTAAAAATGATTATAAAAATCACTTTTAGAACTTAAACCAAGATTAGATAATACTAAAACTATACCAGGGATTGTGCGCGTATGTGCACTTGGCGAAAAGGATATTTTTCCGAATGTTAACCTTAAATGGTAACATCGCATATTTTACCACAGGCATAAGACAATTCCAAATTATAGAGCAAATTTCGCATCATCGTTACTTATTATTTAATGACATAATTTAAGTAAACAAATAATATTACTTTCTTTTTTTATGATCCGAATTATGATTTAATTAAATAAAATTTTTTTTGACACTCCGTGCGAGAAGCTCGATTTCACGCACGCTGTACAAAGTGACACGTGCGAAAATGGAGCTTCTCACACGTCGTGTCAAAAAATAGTGTTCGATATTCGTGCGAGAAAGTGATTTCTTACTCGTGTGACCTTTTCACCCTCGCTTCGCTCGGGCGCAAACCGCCACACGAGTAAAAAATCACTTTATCGCACTAGTACCGAAATATACTATATTATAATCATATAGAGTCTAATATTGTGAATTTAAATTATATAAGCAATAAAATTTAAGTTGTTATCATTTGAATTTTGCATGAATAACCTATAAGTAAAAAACAAAATAATCATGATGCAAAACTCAATGCATAATTCGAAGTTTTCTTATGTCTCTGGTAAAATATGCAGCGCTGCCATTCGAGATGCATATTCGGAAAAATATCCTTTCCGCCAAGTGTACATGCGTGCCTGTGTGTATGCATTTTCGAGTTTCTGTGTATTTATGCAATGACTAAAATTACCGATTACTACAACTGTAGTATGTTTATGTAAGATGAAATTACTACATGAACCTCCTTTCTCCTATGTGCACGTTACAGCATCCTAAATTAATTTATAAATACTTGATTGAAATAAAAATAAAATAAATTTTTTATTTAATTTGTAAAAGCTGATTTTTGTTGAAATTTTGTTTTTTTTTGTAGCTGATAACAGAAGTAAACGAAAACGCCAAGCTTGTTCCAAAGTACCAGATTTTACAGTTTTTGCAGAGAAAAAAGAAAATCAGCGGATTCATATTTCACCGCAATTGACTCTTGCAATGTTTCAGTATTTGTCGACTAGTAAGTATGAAAATGTTTATTACTAAGTGTTAAATCATTGATTACTTAATATTGTAAATATTACCGTATATAGTAGGTTATACGACTTTGAAATAACCGTTCTTAACACAATAAAATATTAATATTTTAATTTTTTCGTTTCATACCTTCTTTCAATTCATTAATTTCATGTCTATTTACAAAGCTATAGAAATCAATCACTTACAATTATTTTGAGTGGTTTTGTTTGAATTTCAACTTTTTTTCTGAATTTAAACTATTTTTTTTCAATTTTATATCATTAAATAAAGCTTATTTTTCTTATTCTGTAAGTGAGATTTACTTTCTATACCTACATTGCCTAGCAATTTTTTTTTTTTTTTTTTTTCCTGCTCTAGTGGCCCCAGTTTTTTCGGCTTAAGAGTCCGCTGTATCTCTGTCCTTTTCTAATTAAAAAATTGACTTTTTTCCCAAAATTAGCAACAAGAGGCAAAAATAAAGAGATGGTTTCGATGTGTTTAATAAAATGTAATATTTTCTTTGATTAGTATGAATTAATTTTATTGCTTCGTTTTTAAGAAAAGTTGGAATAACTTAAAAAATTAGAAATTAGTGTCAAATAATGGGATTTTCAAGTTATTCCAACTTTTCTTGAAAATAAAACGGTGGAATTAAATTATTCTTATCAGAGAAAATATTGCTTTCTATTACACGAATCGAAACCATCTCTTTATTTCTGCCTGAAGCTATTAGTTTTTATAAAAAATAAATTTTAAATAGATTCGGTAAAACAGGTAACTGTGTCGGTATACAGCTGACTCTTAAGAGCCATTTCGCCGGCACCCATACCACCTTTGTGTGTGGGTGTTCCTACAAGTCCTTGTTTTTACCATATCCTATTAAATTTGTTGTGACTTGTATTCGCACTACCAAACACTAACTAACCTTATTTCTACCCGATCCCCGAGAAAATCTTGGACTGCCGCGTTCCAAGAGCAGTCGGTAAGTAGATTTCTACGGTCGGTTCCCGCATTTGCCCAAGCCTAGACCTGTGACGTAGGGAAAACTCCCCCAGGAGAAAACCCACGCCAGGAACATTAACCCATCGCACTCAGAGATTCTTTTTCCAATGGAAAAAGCCTGAAAAAAATTTCAAGTGTTTTCACCGGGAATCGAACCCCCGACCGCACGGAGCGAAAGTGTAGAGACCGTATAAGGCGTGCGCCTTAGCCGCTTACGCCACTGACGCTCTCATTGCCTAGCAAAATTAAGTATAGAGAATAAATGGTGAATATCGCATTCTTCCATTAGTAAAATAATCTTCACATTTCTTTAATAGTATAAAAATATTAACCTCATTCCTTTATTATTAGAATTAAATCTTAGATTTACGAGTTAAGAAAGAAACTATTTTTACCACGATAATAGTAGTGCTTCGAGTAGTTATATTACTACTATTGCGCTGCCCAAACAAAGCTTAATACGCTGCATAGACGGTAGCAGTAGAAGGCCGTTGGATAGCAAGGCCACAGTAATACCAGAATATAAATAATGAGCGTGTACACACACATACAAAGATGTACATACATGCATGCATAGGTAAAAGAATCTATCATATTGTGCACTTCTATATGTATTAATATATATATATATATATATATATATATATATATATATATATATATATATATACTAGGGGGGGTACCCCCTGCTCGCTCCGCTCGCTGACCCCCAATATTTAATCTAATTTATGTCAAGAAAGATTTATTTATGTTAAAATTTATGTTACATGATCCAGAGACACTTTGTTAAGATTTAAGAAATAGTAAATTTAAAAAAAAATTTTCGAATACATTTTGTAATTTAATTATTTTTAAAGATAATGGTTTTCCAAAATAAAAAAGAAAAAATAGTAAATCAAAAAACTATTATTATAATAAAAAAAATTGATGAACAACTAATAAAACTTGATAGCTCAATGTTAGTACCATATAATTCAACATTACTTAAAAAATACAATTGTCATATAAATGTAGAATATTATACATTAATAATAAGTATGAGATCTCAAGTACTAAGATTTCATTAATGTCTATAGCATTAATAAATTATTTAACGTTCACTTAAATCATTAAATCTATAAATTTTTTCATTGTAAATAAATTTCTATATATTTCTATATTTTTAAATACCGAGGTATATATGTAGGCGTACGTCACGATTATTAATCCTAAAAACTATTCTTTACACTATAATTTTTATAATTAATAAATTAGAATTTCCGTTTCCGTATCTCTGTCTCTCCGTCTCTCCATCTCCATTTCCATTACTCCGACTCCGTCTCTCCGTTTCTCTGTTTTCGTCTGTGAATCTCCATTTTTTCGTCTTCGTTTCTCCGTCTCTTCGTCTCTGTCTTCGTCACTCCAGCTCCCTCATTGTCTCTCCATCTCCGTCTCTCCAATTACATCTCTCCGTCTCCGTCTCTCCTACTCCATGTCTCCGTTTTCGTCTCTCCGTCTCCGTTTCTCCGTCTCTATTTCCTTGTCTCCGTTTCTCCATCTTCAATTCTCCGTTTCCGTCTCTCAGTGTTTACATTACTACTTATATATATATATATATATATATATATATTATCGTATTTATTATATTGAAGTAAAGAATTAAGACTTTTTTTCTTCTTACGTAAATATCTTTTGCATTATTGCCACACACACACACACACGCACACGCACACGCACACACATTCTTACGTGAATATCTTTTGCATTATTGTCACACACACATACGTACACATACACACATACACATGCATACATTTACGCACATATACACATACACGATATGCGTCACCCCATCAAACATTTTTACGTTATTTTGTGGGGGGGCCTTACAAAATTCTGTGGGGGAACGCCCGTGGGGGTACGTGGAGGGGGGCGTGGGAGGTCTGGAGCTGAATTTTTCAATATAATTATATAATATAGGAAGATATATATATATATATTCCTATTTACATTTTCACATATACATGTTACATACACTAGTACACATAAACTCATTCACTCGTACACATAAACACATACTCATATACACATACACTGATGCGCATAAACACATACACACATACAAAAACACATACGCATATACACATACACGACATTTGCCTCTCCGTCTCCGTCTCTTTGTCTTCGTCTTCTCGTCTGTCTATCTCCGTCACTCCGTCTCTGTTTCTTTCTCTTCGTCTCTTCGTCTCCGTTCCTCTACCTCCGTCTTTTTGTCTCTATCTTTCTGTCTCTCTATCTCCGTCCCTATGTCTATGACTCTCCGTCTCTGCCTATCCGTCTCTGTTTCTACGACTTCGTTTCTTCGTCTTTGTCTCTTTGTCTTTGTCTCTCCGTTTTCGTCTCTTCGTTTCTCTGTCCATGTCTCTTTGTCATCGTCTCTCCGTTTTCGTCTTTTCGTTATACTGTCTATGTCTCTTCGTCCTTGTTTCTCCGTTTTTGTCTCTCCGTTTTTGTCGCTCTGTTTTCATCTCTCCGTTTTCGTCTTTCCGTCTATGTCTCTCTGTTTCCGTCTCTCTGTCTTCTTCTCTCCGTCTCTGTGTCTTTGTCTTTTCGACTCCGTTTCTATGTCTCCGTTTCTATATCTCCATGCCTCTGTCTGAAACACATGATTAAGGTGGATCATCTGCTAGCTATAGTTTGTTGTTCATAAAAATTAAAAGTTAAAAAAATTCTTCAATATTCTGAAAATAATTAATTTATAGCAAGAAAAAAATCCCCGTAAATTTTCAAGTAGTCTTAACGATTAATTTTTTCATATGTGCTCACTCAAAGTTTGCGTGTTTTGTATCTTATAGTAGTAAAAAGATAAACTTTAAGTGAGCATAAATAATAAAATCAGTCGTTAAAGCTAGCTGAAAATTTACGGGGATTTTTTCTTGGTATAAATTAAATATTTTCAAAATATTGAAGAATTCTTTCAACTTTTAATTTTTATGAACAACAAACTATAGCTAACGGATGATCCACCTTAAAAAGATGAATTCCTATCATATTTTTTCATTAATTTAAATAAAATTCAGTAAAACAAATTTTTAATTCATCATGATGATATGATTTGTATTTAAACAATTTTTATGCATATTGGAACTTTAATTCACTCTTTTTTTTCAAGTATATAAAAACTAAATTTTAAACAGAACTGCAATATAAAAATTTATAAATTAAGGCAATTTTTTTGACTTTCAAATTAGCTAATTTATAGATATTTATATAATATATGAAAATTCAATCGAGCAACGTTAGGGGCGAGGTAAATTAAGCTCGTAAAATATTAAAATCAAGTTTCTTTTATTAGTTAATCCAGTAATCTACCATATTTAATATTAATAATTTTACTCTAATTGAATTATAATTGAAATAGAAATCTTAATACTTTTATTAATAAATAACTTTATAAACATTTAAATCATTTAAGTGCTTACAAACACAAAAATATATTGTTAAAAGATTGATTTTAATAATAATAAAGACAATTCCGCGCCGACACATCATTGCATATTGGTGCACGGTGTGACATATAAATGATTCTCAATAACATAGATTAGTAACCATAAGATATATTCAGAAAAATATATACACTATTATTACAAATAAATAAATATACGATTATAATTATTTTTTATTGAAAATTTATGTGTTTTTTCTATTAAGGATAAAATAGAGATAGGATGAAAAATATATTACGTTGCAAGGAATGAATATTATAAATTAAAATAGACAAATCATTTATGCATTACTTGTTTATTGAAAAAATTATTGAATGTTTGAATATAAATTGAATTTTTATTCTAATTGAAATCTATATGATTACCCTTTAGCTTCAGTAGCTTAAGCAATAGCATTTATCTACAAAATTTAATTCATAAATAAACTGATGATTTTTTTTTAAATACATAAACTGATATCATTTTTTTTCATTTTAATGAAAACTAGCAAAAAATACCTCGCTCCTAACGTCGCTTGGTTGAATTTTCATATATTATATTATTATGTAAAAAATAGCCAATTTCAAAATAAAAAAGAATCGCTGCAACTTATGAATTTTGATATTGTAGTTTTGTACTAAATTAGATTTTTATATTTTTATAAAAAAGATTAATTAAAGTTACAATGTGCATAAAAATTGTTTAAATACAAATTATATCATGATGAATTTAGAATTTGTTCTACTAAATTGCATTAGAATCAATGAAAATATATATAAGGAATTCATTCTTCTTAATCACGTGTTTCAATCACGAACCATTAAGAGCATGACGAAGCTGTCCGCCTTCCAATAATATTTCCAATCCTAACTTATGAATAAACGATGCGTTTAATTCAGTTTCTTTGCTACAAAGAAAAAATTTGTAAAATTAAACTCTAGTGCGGACAACCCAAGAAATCCACCAAAATATTATACATATAAAGTTATAATAAAAACTTTCAATGTATCGTATTTTAAGGTTAGGTTTGTCGAGTTTAATATCTAATTTCCAATCAAAGCTCATAAAAAAATAACAAGTCCAAATGATTTTTTATTTTAACAAAAATTATTGTACTAATATAGCTTTAGTGCGGACAAGTCATTATATTTGTTTAATTTATGAATTTAAAAAGATATTGATAAAATAAAAAAAGCAAAACTCGATTGCTGCAGCTCCGACATGCCGTTAAATAATTGAAAACAGTATTTGACGTTTACTAGAACTAACAACTGCATGGAAAAAGGAAAGTATTGTTAAAATAGGTTCTAAATCAAATATATCTAATTTATGTACTAAGGTACTTGGAAAAAAAAAATGGCGATATAATTTCAATTAGTACTATAGCTTGAATTTTAGGGACCAATGTTGGTATTATTATATTATGAAGTAAGAACATTAATTTGCGATGCTTAGTGTCTTTTTTTTGGTACTAACAAGGAGAGTGATTCACCTTCGGGTCACCGTTTTTGCTTAAATTTTCAGATTGTTTTTTGGATGCGGAAATATGAAGAAAGCCAAAATTTTAGAAGCCAACGCTCAATATTTCCCTAGTTACAGGCCATCGAAGAAAACCACTAAAAAAATTACTAGATTTTCAAACGCTTATAGTTTCTCAGAATTATTAGCTAAAAGCTTAAACTTTTTTTTAAATGAAAGCTGAGCTCAAATCCTTTCGAAACAGTAGTAATAGCATATCGAAATATTATTTTTTCCCAAAATTATAGCATAATAAATATTGAACCCAATTTTTAGCTTCTATTATAAATTAATGTTTTAAACAAAAAATTCAGGTCCAATCTTTATTACGCTCTAGCTTTGGGAAAAAATAATATTTTGAGATTTCATAGGAGCTATTTCGAAAGGATTTGAGCTCAGCTTTCATTTAAAAAAAGGTTTGAATTTCTAGCTAATAATGCTGAGGAACTATAAGCGTTTGAAAATCTAGTAACTTTTTTAGTGATTTTTTTTAATGGTCTGTAACTAGGGAAATATTGAGCGTTGGCCTCTAAAACTTTGGCTTTCTTCATATTTCTGCATCTAAAAAACATTCCCAAAATTTGAGCAAAAACGGTGACCCGAAGGTGAAACACTCTCCTTGTAAGACTGATATTTCACCTACTCGATTCAAGGGCAATATTTCGCAGAAAATGTAATTATTAAACCTCTTTTCGCGCAGCTTTTCCTGTTACTAAAATTAAAAATTATTAAATATAGAATTATTTACATAATATATAACACTTTAAAATTACTAATAATTAATATTTTAATTCGTGATATTTAAGAGCATGACGAAGCTGTCCGCCTTCTAATAATATTTCCAATCTTAACTTATGAATAAACGATGCGTTTAATCGAGTTTCTTCGCTACAAAGAAAAAATTTGTAAGATTAAACTCTAATTCGGACAACTCAAGAAATCCACCAAAATATAATACATACAAAGTTATAATAAAAACTTTCAATATATCGTATTTTAAGGTTAGGTTTGTCCAGTTTGATATCTAATTTCCAATCAAAGCTCATAAAAAAATAACAAGTCTAAATGATTTTTTATTCTAACAAAAATTATTGTATAAACATAGCTTTAGTGCGAACAAGTCATTATATTTGTTTAATTTAAGAATTTAAAAAGATATTGATAAAATAAAAAAAGCAAAACTCGATTGCTGCAGCTCCGACATGCCGTTAAGGAATAAAACGATCCATGTTTATCTTCCACATTTCGTTTAAAAATACTTACTTTTGAGTTTTAAATTAATTATTAGTAATTTAAAATAAATATATATATTTTGTATGATTTACATTATATTTATCAACTGTTAAAAATTGTTACACAATTTGATGGATTTTACGTTAATATGTATTAATTATATTAAATGTTTTTGCACCTAACGTTGCTCGGTTGAATTTTCTTTTATTATATTATTATGTATAAATGACTAATTTGAAGTAAATAAGAATCAATTAATTTAAGTTAATTTTGAGTACTAAATAAAATTGGAAATAATTTGATGAAACATAATATAAAAATATATGTACACATGTGCTTAAAGTAAAAAGCGTATAATTTATTTCATCAAGTGACTATTTTTGACTCTAACACCATACGAAAAACAACGACAGTACGATATTTGATATAAATAAACTGAAAACTGGGAACTGAGTAACAACTATAATTTCCAGCCCTCAATATATGACCATGAATTTGAATTATGAAATTTATTTCTACGTGAAACATGCTTAAAAAAATTTTGTGTTTATTTCTAATGAAAATATCTTCACAAATGTATTTTATATATATGAAATACGAAATTGAAATAAAAAAAACCATAATATTAAAATACACATTTTTGGTTAATTTTAAATTTGAATATTTCAGAATAATAAAATAACTCTTTGCAATTACTTAACAATCCTTTTTGCCTCTACTAAAAACTTTTAATGAGATACAAATATTAGAAAGTGTATGTATCACAAGTAAGGTTTGCATATCATAAATATTATAATTTTTAGAAAATTCTTGATATTGATAGATTAATAATTTAAAAATTAAATATTTCTTTATTGATGACAAGTAACTTTTCAAATATAGTTAAAATAGTACTATAAATGTTAATCAAATAATATTTTCATCAAAATAAATTTCAACGCTATAATTATTAATATAAACATTTTTATTTAACTACAATCCATTGTAATAATTATTTTTTTAATATATATGTTAAAAAAATAATAATTTTATTTGATCAACAGTTATATAAATATTATATATTTATAATTGTATAACTAAATTTATTAAATTAAAATTGTATTCAGTTATCATTCATAGAATGAGGTATTTAAATTAGTTTTCATGAAAATATATTATTTAAAAAGTTACTTGTTAACAATTTTTTATAAATAACATACATTTAACCTTAATTACATTTTCATTTGTACTCGTGTTTATATTTAAATGAATTGTGATTCATATAAAAATTGTTAGCAATTCATTTCATTGAAGCAATAATATTTTTAATAAGAGAAACATTCATTTTTAAAAAATATCAAATTACCTCATTTGAAAAATTATAATTACATGATATAAAAATATTTTTTTAATATCGTTTGAACATAAATTTTATGAAATACAATTTAAAAAAATTATTTATTAGATATTAAATTTTTTTAATAGTCAATTATAAAGATAGGGCAATATATAAAATATGAATAAACGTTTCTGATTATGTCTATAATTATGCATTTATATGTATGAACTGTCTAGATAGAAATAGAATTCCCCCTAAAAAAGTAAACATTTCAAAAGAAAGTTTACTTATTATTTGCGAAACATTTATTATGAATGCGGAAAAAAATAATATTCTGTAATATCACTCTATAATTTGTATTAAATATGATACAAATCATTGAAAGTACAATTATTTTATTATGTTATATTTGTTGTCAAAGTTTGATTATATTTTACTATAAGAAGATAAAAAAATTAACTGTCTTTCCATTCTATTGCTGAATTTCCATAAAAGGAATGTATTAACTTGTAGTATGTCTCGTGATGATTATTTATTTGAATTTTTAAATTATTCCAATCATTAGTTTTCAAGATATTTAAATTTCTGATTCGAAATGGAAAAATTTTAGTAAATAATATTGGAACCCAAACTTCTCAATAACTAATGAATAGATTTATGTAAAAATTTAACTGAATAATCTTCGTGATACATAATGTATGTTAATTCATCTATTTATTTAAAATTTTAAAATACAATGGAAATATAATCAATATTTATGGGTGGAAGTGTGCTGTCCATTTCACATCTCCTTAAATAATTTATATTTATAAAATTCACATAATATCATATAAAAACTATTAAAATGAGAATCATATATTCAATATAATTGTCAACTATGAATAAAAAGTTTAAAAAATTAAGTGATAACTTATAAATAGTTATATTATTTTATTGAATACATTTCCAACCTAAATAATTAACTTCATGTTAAAACTGAATTTAAATAGCATTCAATACCACAAGTTATTTAAAAAATTTACCATTATTCAAAATTATTAAAAAGTTATTTATAAAAAGTATTCCCATATCAAAATTTCAAATTTATACCAATTTAATTTTCTATTCTTTACATTAGAGAATTAGTTTTAATGTTAAAATTTTTTTGTGAAATAAAACATATATATATATTATCTTATAGTAAAATATTTTATCACCTTGTATGAAAATTATTTTGTAAAAGTAGAATAATGCTACGAATAAACAAATGATTATAAGAAAATATTGAAAACTGTAAATAACAATAAAAAAGCGTTAGGCTAGAAATAAATAATGGTTCTCACATAGCATGGAAGATTTCACTGAAACATTTCGAATTATTCCACTGGAATATTTCAATGGAACCTTTCATGCAGATTATTGAAAGTCTTCACGGAATATTTCAGAATATTCCACTGGAATCTTCCATTGAAAGCTACCAGGAATATTTCAGGAATATTTCAAAGGAATGTTCGAAAACTTTTTCGAAATAGTCCATGTAATATTCACGAAAGATTTCTGAAATATTTCATAAAATATTCCATGTAATGAATATTCCAGTAAAATATTTCATGGAAGATTCCAGAAAGATTCCATAAACATTTCGCTGGAAAATTCCAATAAACTTTAAAATCGTACAGCGGATAATTACATAAATCTTTCAGAACTGGTCAACTAAATATTCCACAGTAAGATTTAAGTAATCTTCCAGTGGAATATTTCATGAAAGATTTCAGAAAGATTCCATAAACATTTTACTGGAAGATTTCAAAAAACTTTGAAATCGTACAGCGAAATATTAGATAAATCTTCTATAAATATTCCACGAAACATTTCACAGGAAGATTAAAGTAATCTTTCGATGAAATATTTCATGAAAGATTTCAGGAAGATTCCGATAAACATTAAAATCGTACATCGGATAATTACATAAATCTTCCATAAATATTCCACGAAATGTTCCACAGAAATATTTAAGTAACCTTCCAGTGGAATATTTTATGAAAGATTTCAGAAACATTCCATAAACATTTCACTGGAAGATTCCAAAAAACTTTTAAATCGTACAGTGGAATATAACATAAATCTTCCGTAAATAGTCAACGAAATATTCCACAAAAAGATTTAAGTAATCTTCCAGTTGAATATTATTAAAGATTTCATTAAAGATTTCAGAAACATTCCAGAAACATTTCACTGAAAGATTCCTAAAAACTTTTAAATCGTACAGCGAAATATTACATAAATCTTCCGTAAATATTCCACGAAATATTTTACGCAAAGATTACAGTAATCTTCCAGTAGAATATTGCCTAAAAGATTCTAGAATGATTCCATGAAGTTTTCGTTGGAAGATTGCGCGGAACGTTACGGGAGGTTTCCAGTGACGCCGATAAGGGGATGTTTGTTAAATGGGAGTTTTATCCCCAAGCGGTTGAAAGATACCTCACTTACTATAAAAGCGAAAGAGTATCAGCACTTTGATGTGCACAGTCGAAGCGAATATTTAAATGCGATTTTATAACTAAATGTTTATGTATGCGTATATGTATTGATGTATAAGTGTAATGTGTTATTATATAATATATATACCATCCCCTCACAGCATTTCACATTTTCCAAAAATCTTCTAGAAACATTTCATGAAAGATGAGAAATTGCCCAAACCTTCCATTTTTATATTCTTGAAATCTCTCAAGAGTATTCCACGGATTATTCCAATGTAGGAAGAATCAAGGATATACGAATATTACAGGAATATTTCACGGAAGATTCCTGAAATATTCCAAATCTTCCGTGCTAATATTCTGCGAATCTTCCATAAATATCCCACGGAATATTTTACGATAGATTTCTAAAATCTTCCAGAAATATTTCATGGAATATTTCATGAAAAATTCTTAAAATCTTTCGTGCATATTCCATGAAAGATTCTTTAGATCTTTCGTTTATATTCCATGAAAGGTTCATAAAATGTTTCAAATCTACCGTTCCCATATTCCGGAAATTTTCAATCAATGTTCCAACGGAATATTTCATGAAATATTCCTGCAAGATTCCTGAAATATTTCAATAAAAGATCTGAGATGTCCTAGATCTTCCAATGAAATATTCTTAGGATCTTCTAGCAATATTCCATGGAATATTCCAATGTAGGAAGAATCAAGGACATACGAATATTACAGGAATATTCCACGGAAGATTCCTAAAATATTTCAAATCTTTGCTGCCAATGTTCCAGGAAGCTTCCATAAATATTTCATGCTGTGTGGGTTGTTTATTATCATTTATACATTATTCAAATGTAGATACTGCAAATAACCATAAATAACTGTAAATAAATTGAAGAATACAATTATTAAAAATAATTCAAAATAATTTTGATTTTAGTTGTTTTTACAACAAACTTTTTTTAATGAATATATATATATATATATATATATATATGTGGAACATTTCAAACCAACTGGAAGAGCAGAAAAATAGAAATCTCTGAAACTCTGGGAATATATCCTGCTTGTTACTCAAAATGTGTAAAAAAATTTTCAAGGATTTAGATTGGGAGGATCAAGAGCCATAGATTCTTGAAATTTGAAAATTTTCAAAATTTTTGGAAAAGTCCCAACTTGATAATTTTTTTTCCTGAAAATCCTAATATTTTAGAGAGAAATTCATGAGAATACTTCTTGTTGTTAATGAAAAGCAGAGTTAGCATGATTCTTTACAGACCTGAATTTTGAAGTTTTCTATTGGTTCTTATATGTATTACATGGTAATTGAAATTACTCATTGCTCCCCACTTCAGAAATTTCTTTTCGCGGGCTCATTTTCCTCTATTTCACGTGAACTTTAAAATGAATTTTTGATCATGTAAGTCAAAGCCATCAATAAGGAGTTAAATCAGTTTAAAATATATATTATCATGTATGATTAATTTTTATATTGAAAATAAATTAGACATGAAAATGTATATTTTAAACTGTTATAACTCCTTATTGGTGGCTCTTTCTTACACAGTCAAAAATTTATTTTCAAGTTGATAAAAAATAGAAGAAAATAAGCCCTCGAAAAGCAATTTCTGAAGTAGCAGACAATGAGTAATTTCAATTACCATGTGATACATGTAAGAACCAATAGAAAACTTCAAAATTTAGCTCTGTAAAAAATAATGCGAACTCTCCTCTTTATCTAGAACAAGAAGAATTCTCATAAATTTCTCTCTAAAACATCAATATTTAAAAAAAAAAAAATCATAAAGTTGGTACTTTTCCAAAAATTTTGAAAATTTCCAAATTTTAAGGATCTATGGCTCTTGATCCTTCAAATCTAAATCCTTGAATATTTTTTTACACATTTTAAGTAACAGATAGAATATATTCTCAGGGTTTCAGCGATTTTTATTTTTTTGCTCTTCCAGTTAGTGTAAAATGTCCCATATATATATATATATATATATATATATATATATATATATATATATATATATATATATATGGGTCAATCCACGTCAAACGGATAATGACTCTGTCCAAAATTGTAGATCACTAAAAAAGTCGTGCATTGGCTCAAAATTTTCGTCTTACACTCTTTCTTTTGCAATGTGGCGATTTTGAAAAATCCAAAATGGCGGCCTTTATATGGCGACTCAAACCTAGAAATTTCATAAAAAATATTCAAAAATTCATTTTAATTCATCCAAATCTGATTCTACATATCTTTTATATCAGAAATCAATTGAGCGTTCGATTTTACATGAGAATATAGTGTTGCACTCAAGGTAAAAAAAGTTTACAATATCATCTGAAGGTCATATCGCGATACAATAGTTATTTCTCGAATTAATCATTGATAAACGTTGATTAGTAAGAAAATGATGATACTGATAGGTAACTCGAGTCACTGAATCCAAATCTGATATCCGCTTAACCCTACCAGTCTCCATCAAGGTCATTTAAAGGTCAAATCGCGAATATCTTCTATTATTTGATAAGATTAAGACACCTATAAGTTTTACGTGATGCTGGATCCGAATCTGAGACCTGTTCGAGTGTCAAATGACGTAATTACAGAAAAATTCGTTTCAAACTGTGGTTTCTTGGAGAACAAAAATGTTCTTTTAGTCAATATTTGATTAATTTTTACGTAATTACGTCGTTTGACACTCCAACAGACCCCGGTTTCGGATTCAGCGACACGTAAAACTTGAAGGTGTCCTAATGTTATCAAATAATAAAAGATATTCGTGATTTGACCTTCAAATGACTTTCATACAGATCTTGTAGGGTTAAGCGGACATCAGATTTGAATTTAGTAACTCGAGTTATCTATCAGTATCTTCATTTCCTCACTAATCAACATTAATCAATGAGTAATTTGAGAAATAACTATTATTTCCCGATATGAGCTTCCGATGGAATTGTAAATTTTTTTTACCTCGAGTGCAATACTATATTCCTATGTAAAATTAAACGCTGAATTGATTTCTGATGTAAAAAAATATGTAGGATCTGATTTGAGTAAATTAAAATCAATTTTTGAAAGTTTTTTATGATATCTCTAGGTTTGAGCCGCCATATTGGATTTTTTAAAATCGCCACATCGCAAAAGAAAGTAGATTGTAAGACGAAAATTTTAAGCTTATATACGATTTTTTTGGTGATCTACAATTTTGGACAGCGCCATTATCCGTTTGACGTGGATTGACCCATATATATATATAAATAATTGCCGAAAATAATAATTTTTTATTATTATATTATTTTTACAAATTTCATTATTATTTATTTATTATATAACAATTAATTCATAGCATTTTTTATAATTGCTTTAATTTTTCAGCTTTTAAAGTAAAAGGGCAGTAAACTGAATCAGTTTATACAAAAGCAATTCTTTTGTGAATATCTTTGGAAAAAGTTCATTAAAAATGAATGAAAATTCTTAAGAGAATTTTCATTTTCAATAATAGTTTTGACTGAGGAAGATAAATTAATTGTTAAAAGACAAGGATTGTATAGTGGAATTGCTTTCATGTTAAATGATATTCATATATTAGAATTTAATAACATTTCAAACCAGTGCACCTCATGGGACATGCAATTAACTTTACTAATTCAGAGACCACAATATGTTAATTCAGTACTGATTGATGGAGAATTTATACAGTTATTATTTACCGGAAATTTAGAAAAGAGTCACCGGATTCGTGTGTATTATAATAATAAGGTAATTCATATATATGACAGTTTGAATCTTATATATTTACAAGATGAGTATAAGATTTATATAAACAGATTATTTCCAAACAAATCAGAATCAAGCACAGTATTCGAAACCGTACAATCACAAACGAATAATTATGATTGTAGCGTTTTTGCAATGGTTTTTGCTGTTGCAGTACTTTATAATTTAGGTCCATGATGTTGAAGATATAATGTTTCTCAAATGCGATTACGTATATAAAGAATTTTTAAAACGCAAAAAATAAAAATGTTTTACAAAAATATAATAATGCAAAAATTAATTACGATAATCCACCGGATATGATAAAAAGTTTTTGTCATGAGCAAGGTCTTAATCAAATACCATTTAATTCAGATTTCGCAGAGCTTGAAATATTATAAAAAAAACTCACAAATGCATTTATTGCCAGAACAAAAAAAGATCATGGAAATGTATCGTAAACAAAAAAATTTGAATCATGAAACAATTTTGATGGAAATTGACAATGACATTTCAGATAGAATTTATTAAAGAAATATTTAACAACTTTTAACTGTCATGATAATTCTTTTATTATTACTTCATAAGACTACGTTTCAGTCATATTTTTGATGACCCTTTTCAAGTACAAAATTTTCTTAAATTACATAACAATGTATAAACATTTTCCACCTGAAACATAACATATATATCTATATAAAACTTCCATTCAATAAAATTACAAAAACAAATTATCATCAAAATATCATATAATATTCTATGTACCCTTCAAAAATTTTTATTAAAAGAACAATGAAATATTATAAACTCAATTAAACAACTTGATAATAAATATATCTCTCCAAATTATTAATAATAGAGACCATCAATTAGCATGGTTTCAGTCTAAAGTATATACAAGTTGCAAAAACATATGATCAGATTAAAAGCAGAGAAATCGTTCACAACAGCAACTAGACAGAACACTATAAGGAGGATCACACAACATGAACTAGCAAGTTAAAAGATATCCTATCTCGATATGAGTCCTATTCTTGCTGAGATTGTCATGCAGGACGTTGAACTTCATAGTTTTGAAGGTTTGAGGGACTCAATTTTGTTCTATAGAAGATACGTTGATGATAGTCTCATTTGTGCAAAAAGTAGTGATATCGATAAAATCCTTGTTGCTTTTAACTCTATAGATCGGCACATACAACACACACTGGAAGTGCCTGTAAACAACACCTTACACTTCCTAGATGTCAACATTGATTTCACTGATAAAAACAACATAATTACTGATTGGTATCTCAAGGAAACTCACTCGGGACAATACCTAAATTTCTTTTCTCATGGACCAATTTCACAAAAGATTGGTATTGTGTTCTCATTGGTGGATAAAGTACTCAAGCTATCAAATACAAAGTTTCATGCTAAGAATTTCAATATCATTAGAAGGATGCTTATTGGTAACAACTACCCAATTGAATTTATAAACACTCATATTGAAAAAAGAATTAAGCAGAGTAGGTACAATCACCACAATCTAAATGTAAGGGATCTTTCAAAGTCCAACAATATAATTGTATTTCCTTATTCAAAATCCCATGAATTCACTTTTAAAAACATATGCAAAATGTTTAATTTCAAATTAATTTTTAGTCTTGATAACAAAATTAAATGCAATTCACAATTAGGCAAAGATATTACAAAAAAATCATTAAAAAATAACGTTGTATACAAGATTGATTGTACTGATTGTAATGATTGCTACATTGGACAGACCAGTCGTTCTCTTGAAACTCGAGTTAAGGAACATAGGTCTGATTGTTTACATAAGCGTGAAAGATCGGCCCTTTACTCTCATGAGCTAAACACTGGTCATAGTATGAATTTTGACATTGATAAGGTTAAAATACTTGATAATGAGGGTAATTATTATAAAAGATTGGTCTCTGAAATGATCAACATACACATTCACAAGCACAATATCAACAGAATGTTTGACACGCAAAAGTTGTTGACTGTTTTTAAGGATTATATTGATAATAATGTGTGGACTGTAAATCGTAGTTAATAATTTTCCTAAGTTTAAGATATGATGAGGTATTATATATATATATATATATATATATATATATATATATATATATATATATATATATATATATATATATATATATATATATATATATATATTTAGTAGTATTTATTTATTTCATTACGATTGATTGTGTAAATTATTCATTATAAGTTTTTTGTAATTAATATTCTTTTCATAGTTGATACATTTTATTCAAAAATTGACATACGCATGTGCTAAATGTACATCCAACAACAGCGCCTTACCACCTGGATATCTTTTAACTTGCTAGTTCATGTTGTGTGATCCTCCTTATAGTGTTCTGTCTAGTTGCTGTTGTGAACGATTTCTCTGCTTTTAATCTGATCATATGTTTTTGCAACTTGTATATACTTTAGACTGAAACCATGCTAATTGATGGTCTCTATTATTAATAATTTGGAGAGATATATTTATTATCAAGTTGTTTAATTGAGTTTATAATGTTTCATTGTTCTTTTAATAAAAATTTTTGAAGGGTACATAGAATATTATATGATATTTTGATGATAATTTGTTTTTGTAATTTTAATGAATGGAAGTTTTATATAGATATATATGTTATGTTTCAGGTGGAAAATGTTTATACATTGTTATGTAATTTAAGAAAATTTTGTACTTGAAAAGGGTCATCAAAAATATGACTGAAACGTAGTCTTATGAAGTAATAATAGAAGAATTATCATGACATTTAAAAGTTGTTAAATATTTCTTTATTAAATAAATCATTTATACTGTCGTTAACCTCTATTGATAAATATTTCAGATAGAAATTTTTTAAAACCAGATAATGATATAATGGAAATCGATGATATCCACTTGAACTATAACGATAATAAAATTGGGACAGTTGAGATTAAATTAAATAAAGAAAAAAAAGAATCAAAAGAAATAGATGAAAAAGAAACTTTATTTGTAACAGAACTTAAGAGCTTGACGAAGCGGCCCTCTTTCTAATAATATTTCCAATGCTAACTTATGAATAAACGATGCGTTTAATCTAGTTTTTTTGCTACAAAGTAAAAATTTGTAAGATTATACTCCAGTGCGGACAACTCAAGAAATCCACCAAAATATTAGACATATAAAGTTATAATAAAAACTTTCAATGTATCGTATTTTAAAGTTAGGTCTATCAAGTTTGATATCTAATTTCCAACCCAAACTCATAAAAAAATAACAAGTACAAATGATTTTTTATTTTGACAAAAATTATTGTACTAATATAGCTTTAGTACGGACAAGTCATTATATTTGTTTAATTTATTAATTTAAAAAGATACTGATATAATAAAAAAGTTAAAACTCAAGTGATGCAGCTTCAACATCCCGTCAACGGTAGGCCGGAGTAGAACCTGATACCGACCGAGTAACAATTGAGTTGTTTGTTATTTACTTAAGTTTTAATCGGTGTATCTTTAAATTAAAGGTCGGGCGCAATAGATATTATTATTATGAACATCTACGCACAAGAAAAAAAATACCTACCGGTTTGTTTTTGAGAAAAGTAAGTAGCGCCAAAGTAAAAGTTTATGTTTATAATATTTTCGCGTTACTTACTTTTCTCAAAAACAAACCGGTAGAAATTTTTTTTCTCGTGCATAGATGTTCATAGTAATAATATCTATTGCGCTCGACCTTTAATTTGAAGATACATTGTTTAAAACTTGAGTAAATAACAATAATGCCAATTAGACAAGGACAGCGAATCCGGCCTGCTCTTAATAGGAAAATGGTAACAGAAGAATCACATTAATAAAAAAAAATTTCAGAAAAAGACATTATTATGGAAATGCGTGAAACAAAAAAGTAATGATAAATTAGAACTAAGACGTGTTCAAGAAACTTTACGTAAGAAAAAAGCTTATATGAAAATGAAAAAAGGACAACTAAATAAATATAAACAGAAATTAGAAAATACTAAGATAACAAAATGGCAACTCAAGGAAACAATGAGTACTCATAAATTGGAACAAATACGTGCGAATGAGGCTTTACGTAAGAAAGAAGCTTATATAAAAATTAAAGAAAAACAACCAGAAAAATCTGAAGAAAAATTAGAAAATGTTAAGTATAAACGATTAAAAATTGAAGATAATAATTATAATGAAAATTAGAATAATGATAATCATAATAATAATCATAATATTGTATTAAACGAAGTTATTGATAAAACAATGAAGGGCAAAGTAGAAAAAAAATTAAAGAAATCAAATGAAAAAATATTAATTGAAGAAATTAATTTAAAACTGATTGGTTGTATGGCAAATATATATTTCGATGAAAATCTCATATCTGAATATTACATTGGTTCCATGACGAATACATGTGTTTATTGTGATGCGCAACATTTTGCTTTTTAATATACTAAAAGTAACGATTTCTCCAATTGTTGTCATGAAGGTAAAGTAGAATTGTTAGAAAATCCACCTTACCCAGAACGATTAATGTTTTGAGCAACTGAATTTACGGAAGAAAGTATAGATTTTCAACGAAATGTTGGGTTGTACAATAATGCTTTAGCATTCGCAAGTTTTGATGCCAATTTTGATACATTGCCGATTAAAGGACCACAAGTTATTAGAATATGTGGACAAATTTACCATAATGTATATGCGTTACATCCTAATAAAGATGAATCACGTAAAGATGGACAATTATATATTTTAGATAATGAAATATCAACGATTGAACGACATAAGTTTAATACAAACTTAACATTATTAAAACATTTAGATAACTTAATGAGAGATATTAACCCTCATGCTAAAGCCTATAAAATGATGCATAAAGCAGGAGAAGAAGAACTACAACGATGTGCAAAAATCAATTGTCTTCTGAAAACTGTTACTATGCCTATTGTCCGCAATAATAATTTCGATAAAAATAGAAATAATCTACCTACCTGTAATGATGTAGCAATAGTATACGTTGGAGAAGACGATATGCCTCCTATTGAACGTAATATTGTCATTTACCCTAAGTCTGATAAACCAATTAGTATACTAACAATTAGCAAACACACAGATCCTATGACATATTCACTTATTCATCCTAATGGTGGTTTCGGATGGATGTTAAATATGAAAAATAAATTTGGGAAATCTAATATTAAAAATTTGCAATTTTATAATTATAGATTTAGTGTTAGAAATGAATTTAATCCATTTCCTAATTTAGGAAAATTATCTCAACAGTTCATTGTTGATGCGTTTGTAAAAGTTGAAACCTCCAGATTATATTTCATAACCAAAACGTATTAAGAAGTGATTGTTACAAAGGTGTTATGGACTATTTACATAACAAAAAAAATTAGATTATTCAAAAATTGGTAAAATGGTAATATTACCATCAAACTTTACAGGAAGTCCACGATTTTTAAAACATAATTACATTGATTCAATAACACTTGTAAATTATCATGGTAAATCTGACCTTTTTGTAACTATAACCTGTAACCCACATTGGAAAGAAATAACTGAAAACTTGGAAATTCATGAAAATGCAATAGATAGACCAGATATTATAACAAAAGTATTTTATCAAAAAGTAGAAGAATTCAAAAATTTAGTAATAAAAAAGGGAATATTAGGAAAATGTATTGCATATAGTTATGTAATTGAATTTCGAAAACGAGGATTACCACATATGCATATGTTGTTATTCTTAGATAAAAATGATAAATTTGACATTTCCGAAAAAGTTGATAAAATAATAAGTGCAGAAATCCCAAATAGAGATATTTATCCAAAATTATATAGTATTGTTAAACAATTTATGATACACGGTCCCTATGGTATGCAAAATATAAATTCTCCGTGTATGGATAAAAATACGAAACAACGTACGAAAAATTTTCCAAAAAATTAAATAATACAACAACATTTAAATCAAATGGGTATCCACTATACAAACGCAAAAATGATGGCGTCGAAATTATTTTTAAAAATAAATTTACAGAAAGAATTGCAGATAATGGATTCGTTTTTCCTTATAATCCTTACTTATTATTGAAATTTAATGCACACATAAACGTAGAAGTTTGTTCCACTGTACAATGCAATAAATATTTATTCAAATACTGTTATGAAGGTCATGATTGTGCATACATTAAAATACATCAAATAAATGTTGATTTTAGATCAGAAAATTAAGGCACTTTTGAAACTGACAATAGTGAAAATGTTGAATATGAATATGATGAAATTAAACAATACATTAATACACGATATTTATGTCCACCTGAAGCAATGCACAGATTATTAGAATATCCTTTACATGTTATTCCAAATACTATAAAACGTCTAAGCGCTCATGAAGAAAATCAACAAAACATATTTTTCAAAGAAGGAAAAGAAGAAATGATCATGCAAACAAATGTTGGAACAACATTAACAGCATATTTTGAATTGAATAGAGAAGATTTTGAAGCGCGAAATTACTTATATTCAGAAATACCAAATTTTTATACATTTGATGAAAAACTGAAAAAGTGGGATAAAAGAAAAAAAAAAGAAAACCAATACTCAGTAGAATGTACTTAATAAGTCCGAAAGATAGAGAACGTTATTTTATTAGGTTATTAGTATTACATGTTAAAGGAGCCACGTCTTTTGAAGCTTTGCGTACTGTTGATGATGTGATGTACAATTCGTTTAATGAGGCAGCTAAGGCAAAACAATTAATTAATGAAGATAAAGAATGGGATAGATGCTTGAAAGAAGCATCTTCAACACAATTCCCTTATGCTCTTTGTGAATTATTTGCTTTTATTTGCGTTTTTCATAATCCTATAAGTGCATGAGATCTATATGAAAAATATAAAGATAAATTTTACCACCCTAAATACGAGAAAAATGTCGGTGAAAATCTTGCATTGAATGTTATTAAAAATAATTTACAAGTCAATGGATTTTTATTATACGATTTTAATTTACCTAACATAAGCACATTTATAGAAAAAGATAATAATGAAACAATTTTAAATCATAATAACTATATTCTTAATGAATTAGAAATGAAAATAAATTCTTTAAATAATAAACAAAGGCAAATATTCGACTTTACACTAAAAAGTTTAAACAACCAAAGTAAAGAAAAATATATTTTTATAGATGGACCGGGTGGAAGTGGAAAAAGTTATTTACTTAACGTTTTAATGGCTTATTTTAAATATCATACCATACATTATTTATGTGTAGCTTTGACAGGTATAGCAGCGAATTCATTAGTCAATGGAAAGACCGTGCATATAACATTCAAACTACCGTTAAATATAACAGATTGTACAACTTGTAATGTCAAGCCTAATTCTGCAGAAGGCAAACAATTAATGGAAATACAAATAATTATTTGGGATGAAATATCCATGACTTCAAAATTTGCTTTTGAAGCGGTCGATCGTCTTTTTCAAGATTTATGCAATGTAAACCAACCCTTCGGTGGTAAAACTGTAATTATATCAGGAGATTTCAGGCAAACATTACCAATTGTACGACATGGTAGCCGTATGAACATTATTGAAAATTCAGTTAAATTTACTTTATTATGGCAAAATTTTAAGCAAATGAAGTTAAATGGAAATCTGCGAGTTTCAGATAATGATAATAATTTTAAACAATGGTTATTAGACATCGGAAAAGGAAAACGCCGCGATGTTTTTGAAGATGATAATAAAGTAAGTGCTATACCAGATAATTTTATCATTAAAGAAAATCTTGTCGAAAAAATATTCGGAAAAACAATAAAAATAGACAATACGAATATAACGAAAAAAGTTATTTTGGCTCCTAAAAATAATGATGTTACTGAAATCAATAATAATATTTTGAATTTAATGGAAGGAAACCATGTTGAATATTTAAGTATTGATACTGCTGAAGATGATAACAAAGAAAATTTAGATATTATGTTACCTACAGAATTTTTAACTAAGTTAACTCCTAATGGACTTCCACCACATGAATGACATTTAAAAGTAGAGGCTATCATTATACTTTTGAGAAATTTAAATGTCAATAAGGGACTTTGTAATGGAACAAGGCTGATAGTAGAAAAAATACTTAAATATTCCATTCAAGCGGAATTAGCAACTGGTCAAAACAAAGGTAAACTAGTTTTCATTCCAAGAATAAATTTATCTCCATCTACGGAAGAAATTCCATTCAATATGCAACGAAAACAGTTTCCTATTAGATTAGGATTTGCAATGACTATTAATAAATCACAAGGACAATCTTATGAAAAAGTTGGTGTTTATTTGCCGTCACCAGTTGTTAGTCATGGGCAATTATATGTTGCTCTTCCAAGCACGAAATTTAAAAACAATTTAAAATTATTTTTAGGTGACTACGCTATTGTCAAAGGAAAAAATATAAATGATCAGAACACAAAATATACAAAAAACATTGTTTATAAAGAGATATTATGAAGAATATGTCAATATGTATTAAATATTTATGTTTCAGATTGTGTTAATAGTTGAACTCAAAATATAATAAAATATATGATATTCAACAAAAATGAATATCAACTGACGCTTTCAAAACAGTTTAGTATAATGTTGAATCAGCTGTATAAAGGACGCGCTATTAAATCGTCTGCATAAGGAATCGTGCTGTTGAATCGGCTGCAAATAGGGATGCGCTGTAGAATCGGCTACATATGGGGATGCGCTGTTGAATCGGCTGCATATTGGGATGCGCTGTTGAATCGGCTGCGTATTAGAATGCGCTGTTGAATCCCCTGCATATTGGGATGCGCTGTTGAATCGACTGCATATTAGGATGCGCTGTTGAATCGGCTGCATATTGGGATGCGCTGTTGAATCGGCTGCATATTGGGATGCGCTGTTAAATCGGCTGCATATGAGGATGTACTGTTTAAACGGCTGCATATTGGGATGCGCTGTTTAATCGGCTACATATGGAGATGCGCTATTAGATTTGCAATGTCTAGTGTAAGAATGAGACGTCAAAACATTGCATTTGAAATAAAAAAAAATATTATAGCGTCTTAAGCGGAGCCTGTATAAAACATTATAAAAATACGCTCCACTGAAGAATCCAATGTAAAAGTATATAGGCTTGGATGAAACGCTACGTTAGAAAACATATTGACCAAAAAAATGTAGGTATCAAAAAATATAAAGCCCAAGAAAATATAAGGCCCAAAAAATATAAGGCCAAGAAAGTATTAAGCTCAATAAAATATGAGGCCCAAAAAAATTAAGGCCCAAGAAAATATAGAGACCGAAAAAATATTGGGCCCAAAAAATATTAGGTCCAAAAAATAATAAGGCCCAAAAAAATATAAGGCCCAAGAAAATATTAGGCTCAATAAAATATAAAGCCCAAAAAAATTAAGGCCCAAGAAAATATAAGGCCCAAAAAATATAGAGACCGAAAATAAATAGGGCCCAAGAAAATATAAGGCCTAAATAATATAGAGCCCAAAATAACATAGACCATAAAAATATTGGGTCCAGAAAAATATAGAGCTAAATAAAATATAGGTCCTAAAAAAATTATTGGACCCAAGAAAATACAAATTTATCAAAAATATTGGGCCCAAAAATATAGAGCCCATGAAAACGTAAAGTAAAAAAAATATAGGGCCTAAAAAAATATAAGGATCGAAAGATATGAAGCCCAAAAAAATATTGGGCCTAAAAAATATGGGGTGCAAGAAAATATGGCCCAAAAAGATGCTTATGACTAATGAGGACTAATTATATAGGGCCTAATAAAAAATTGCTATTCTTATTACCAAAAGATTAGACACATTTAACAAATGCAGAGAACCGAAGAAACGGAAGAAATAGTGGTTTCACTTTAATATAGTATAGGATATTAATCTAGACCTAATTAAGAGTTATGATTTAAGTTAATACGTAATTAACTAATTGTTTATTATTCATAAAATTATTCTATATTTGAATTTTAATCAAATTTTCATTACAATTGTCAAGGTAGCATTTGTTTCAAACAATAATTAGCTAAGTTCTAATCAATAGTTTTATGTAATGCAAGTAGTATAGGACCTGCGATGGGGAGACGGATGACGTCATCCTCCCCATCGTAGGTCCCGTGAGTTTTAACCCAATAACCTATAATAGGTCGTGATTTTATGACTCATAAAAATTTTATGAGCCATAAAAACGTTATGTCGATGGGAGAGAGAGAGAGAGAGAGAGAGAGAAAATTCCCCATCGTAGGTCCCATGATTTTTAACCCAATAATCCATGATAGATCGTGAAACATGAGAGAGAGAGAGTATATATTTAACCTTCAGCTGGCAGGGGAGGTACTAAAGTACCCTACGCTCTTTCTTATCAAATTTTGAAACCGTTTCATTTTTCCTCTTATAAACTATGCTACCCTTTGGAGTAACCTCTGAAGATCCATCCAGAATGTTTTTGAGTTGAGATAACCAATACTTTAGTTTTTACGACAATTTTTCGCGCTGGGGTACTATAGTACCCCATATGCCAGCTATAATCGGCTGGAGAGACATGCCAGCTTAAAGACTAAAGATGTTTGATGCTTAAAGATTAAAGATTAAGGGTGTTCAGCCAAAATTAAAGATGTTTACTCACCGCTGGTTGAAATACAAATGACAACTTTTCAAAATATTTCTTATTATATAGTTAAGATAGGAAGTATGAAATTAAAATGGTGGTCCTAAAAAGGACCATTTATATATATGTGTGTGTGTAATTATGGGTGATTATATACTGTAATGAAATTTTAAAAAGTTGTTGAGGAGTAGGAGGGTGGACAGGGATTGAAAAGAAATACACTGTTAAAAAATACATGAAATTTGCTTCCAGTACATGCATTAAATTTTCGGAAAATACATTAAAATTACGATGAAATGTATTAATTTTCATGCAAATCAGTATTAAATTTCATCTTAATAAATAAAATTTATTGATTTGCATGAAAATTAATACATTTTACCGTAATTTTAACGTATTTTTAGAAAATTAATGCATCTATTGGAAGCAAATTTCATGCATTTTTTAACAGTGTAATTATTTAAAATAGTTTAAAATAATTTATTTATAAAAATGCAAAAGTACGGAAAAATTTACTTTCTATTGATTAAACAACCATTAATTTTTTTAAAAGTATAGGTTCTATTATATTTTTCATTCTTTCCACTCTTATTCTAAATCTCTCTTTATCACGCGCCGCTTGTTCCCAAACTTCACGTTGTGCTACGCGACTCGCATAGTTCCACACATACATTATACGTATACTTGGTTCTCCTTCTTTAAAATGCACTCGTTTCACTGATTTCTAATATTACAATATTTAGATCTGATTTGCACAAATCATTGTCGTCAAGCATTTTTGTTAAAACAAAAGACGTTACATCATGAATTTTTAAACTGCACACACTTCATACAAAAATTTTGTTAAAACAACACTGCACTTTTTTCATCTGTAGATGAAGCGCTTTCCCTTTTTACGCTCCTCAGCCCGGAGACCATTTGCGTAAAGGATCCCCCAACAATCGTTTTTAAAATAACAAATAGCATACCGTGGCTGCTGATTTTTGGGCCAAATCCAAGTGTTCCTTGGAAACCAATCGATCTTTTCACGATCGATATTTATAGCTTCCAGCGCAATCTCCTGAATACTGTATACTCGAAAATACTCTGGCCACATCAAAATTTCCACTAGGAAATTTTGTCGGGTACTTATCATTTCACAACGGTGAAATGGATTAGCCCTCGCTGATCGTGCGGCGATAAGTTTCCGCCAATACACCTCCTGTACGCCTGTGGGTATACAACCACTCGTAGATGGGAGGCATGCAACAGCCTCCTCTTCTTCTGCTGGAGATGCAGCAGCAGTGATATGTTCTTCTGGTAGACTCATTTTTAAAACTAAATATCTCCTGATTTTATTTTCTAATCAAACCTTCTTATTTTGAAAATTTTTGGGAGTTCTGGTAAAAAACAAAGATGTTTTTGTATTAAAATTATCTAAGAAATGAAATTCAATTATCGTTTGAGCGACACATGTTTCGTTTTCGCTTGAAGTATACTATACGCATAGTAGATATACTTTACCGAGTCGTAAACTGCGTAAGATGAGTTTCTTCTTTCACGCCCAGTCGTAAATATCCTTTGCACCACATACAACTGGACTTTTATTGTTTTATGATTGCTAAGGCCCTTTTTAAATGTTCTCTCTTTTAAAATAGTTTTAAATAAAGCAGTCTTTTTATACATATACTTATGAGAATGCATGTTTTTGAAATTCTATATATGAGTGTGTAATGACCTACAGCGTTAAGACGTACTAAAAACGCTATACAGAGGAAAATTAAAAGCATGGGTGGTTATATGTCAACGAGAAATTTATTACTTCGATCGTAAAATCTCAATACTGCATTAATATCAACAAAATGCACTAAATTTGTGAGTGACTTAACGTTTAGATGTATAAATTACTTAAGCACCATCTTGAAGGTGTTCATGTCACATACCATAAAAATGAAAAATAATCACATCGTGAAATGAAAAATAATATGAGAAACGTTGAGGGTGTATACTAAGAAAATAAAAAACAAAAATCAAATATCAATGAATGATTCCTTTTTAGAATCGGTGTAATGTATTAAAAGAAACATAAACAGAAAACGAAAATGCATACACACAAACACGTGCTCTTATCGTGGTTATATTTTAAATTTGATTACGGTCAAATCTACAATTTTTACACAGCTATAAATAATTTGGAAAAGTGTTTTTTGAAAAGTAATTAAATATTGAAAAATTTGACAAGTTGATAAGGAAAATTATAAGATGAAAGAATAAATGGGTTTATTTGTTAGTGTAAATTTTTCTAGGGTTGTTGGGTATATACCAGCAGTCACCTAAATATTTTTCGTTAGTCGTAAGCGAAAGGTTTATTATAAATTAGAGTACACATAATTATTTAGAAAAATATAGGGCTTATGGTATAGAGCTTCTATTAAAAATACTTACACCTCCTCCCGATGTTAATTTAATTACCCACATAGCACCGAAGCTTCCAGGAAGCTTCCATAAAAGGTTCGGAAACTTCCCGTAAGCTTCAATTAAAACTTCCTGGAAGCGTAAAATGTCCCGCGCACTTTTATTTCAGAAAGATTCAATGGAAGATTCTAGGAAGCTTCCATGAAAGCTAGTATAAAAGCCTTTTGAATCTTACAAGAAGCTTTCAAGGAAGGTTGCCGTAAGGTTCTAAAAATACTTCATGGAAGCTTCCATAAAAAAATGCTAGAAGCTTCCAGGATGATTCCAGTGTAAGATTCCTGGAGGCTTTGGGGAAGCCAACAATTCAAATATCATTTGGTTAATTTTATCCTTTTTCACCGTTCGAAAGGTATTGTGTTACGATTCTGTTCAACATTTTAAATTTCATTTTATATTTTATAAATATTTGCTGTGCAAAACACCTATTTACTTACAACATACTATTTTATATACTATTATATCATATTTATACTTCAATACATATTCATATATATTAGGATTTACGTATAACTATAAAGACGCATTTACATTTTTAGGGCAGGCGCTGTGGGTACATACTTAAAACCGCCAACGTTCGACTTATATAGTAAGTGTGGTATCATCTCACCACTTAGGGACAAAACGCCCATTCAACGCGTATCCTCCTGTAGGCGTAACTGCGAATCGAAGGTGACGGACTTGTATGATATCTGTCGGTAGTTCAATTCCCGACTAAACATAATTTTTTTTTTATAAATTATCTTGCACATGTATATATTTCAGTATTTTTTTTAATTTAAATATTTTTGATGTATACAGATAAATGTATATGTACATGCACCTACGTATTATTCACACACAAACATTTTCATGCTATCTGAAGTCGAAAAATTCATTTTATATGGATTTTAAAATAAATTTATTTAAAAAAACTTAAATAAATAATACAATACTCTTTCTTAAAACTTTATTCAATTAAAGACTTTTTTTTAAAAAAGCAACAAAATGTTTTGTGTGCTTATTTACTAACTTAAATTAATATTAAAAGAAATTTTTTATCCAAAGTTATACAATCATAGAAACTTTCAATCATTCAATTTGTAATCTGTTTTATTCGTATTCATATAATAATCCGATATTAATTTTTAATATTAAAAAGAATATCTTTATACATTAATTTAACAAAAAAGACTATATTTTTAATTTATAAAATTAATGCGGGATTATTATATAAATACGGAAAAAGCAGATTACAAACTGGATGAATTAATTTTTATAATTATGTAACTTTGGGTAAAAATTTTTTAATACTATTAATTTTTAGTTAGCAAAAAAACACAAAATATTATGCTTTTTGAGGAAAAATCTTTTATTTGATAAAAGTCATGTATTCAAAACATTGTAAAGATATTTAGACTTTGTAATTAATTTATTTAATTTATAAAATTTTATTAAATTAACGACTTTCTTTTAAAAAAAACATATTTGTTTGTGTTCTTTTTTATTAATTAAAATCAATAACTATAAAAATTCTTTATCGAAAGTTATACACAATTATAAAAAATTTTTAATCATTAAAAATGTAATATGTTTTACTTCATATCTAAATAATCTACCATAAATTTTGTAAATTGAAAAGAATATGAGACATTTATTTAATAGAAAAAAAAGACAATATTTTTAATCCATAAAATTGAATTAATGTAAGGCAGACACTACACCTGTACTCATAAATATTGCCTAAATTTTCATTTTATTGTAAAATTTTAGAAAAAAAATGCATTAGCTTATAGTATGTACCATGAAGATTATTCTATGGATTTTTTAAATAAATTCATTCATCAGTTATTTAAAATGTTGAAGCCCAATGATATATATAAAAATTATTCGATTTCGTACCAGGAATACAAAATACCTATAAACAAAGGAATAGATTTATTTAAAAATTCAACTGAATAATTTTCACGATATTTACTACAAACTAATGTATTTTTTTCTGAAACTTTGCAATAACTTTCCGTGAACATTAATATATCCTTCCTGTAATATTCTGTGAAAGGCTGCAAAAAGTTTGAATAGAATTTTCCGCAAAATGTTGCTGCAAGCTTCCTGCAAAATGTAAAGTAATCTTCCAAATAATATTCAGATATTACTTTTCGAAAGCTTACTGGAAGCTATCTTGTAATATTCCATTTGGCCTTCATGGAATATTACATGTAAGCTTCCCTGAACCTTCCATAAGGTTTACATAAAAGATTTCAATGAAATCTTCCTGAAACTTTTATTTAGCTTTCGGGAAGCTTACAAGAAATCTTCCTGATAAGTTACTGGTAACCTTCCGTAAATAATAAAATATTTTTCCTATAACATTCCACGGAAGGCTGCAGGAAGTTTGGATGGAATCTTCCACAAAATATTACTGGAAGCTTCCTGCAAGATATATTGCAATCTTCCAAATAACGTTTCTGTAATATTGCATGTAATCTTTTTGGAAGCTTACTGAAAGCTATTTAATAATGTTCCATTTAGCCCTCATGGAATATTACATGTAAGCTTTCCTAAACCTTCCGTAAAGCTTACATGAAAGATTCCAATGGAAGCTTCTCGAAACTTTCATTTAGCTTCCGAGAAGCTTGCTAGAAGCTTACATTGGAATCTTTATCGAATTTTTCGATGGAAGCTTCCCGAATCTTTCGTGCTATGTGGGTATTTGGCTGGAAAATATAATGCGGGACATACACGCGTACATAACGTCAATGGCGGGTGAAGATGATAGAATAGGTATAAGTATAAGAAGTAATAATTTTGCTCGCGGAGCAGCAGGATTGTCGCTTCGACCTATAAATAATTTTTTTTATAATGATCTTTGGTTATTACATGGTAGTCTAGTTCAAAGTAATCAACATTTTAAATTAGATGATACTTTTATTTTAACAGTAAGTATCGTAAATGTTCCGCGGGGTGAAGGAGGTGTAAGAAGAAAAAATCTCTGTATAGATGTAATCGGGTCGAGATCATTCGTTTCCATAAAAAACAATGATAATAAATGCCTACCGAGGGCTTTGGTAATGGGTGAAGCCTATATTAAATTCAAAAATTTAGTGGAAAAAGAAGTTCGAGATATTTGGGGAAAGATTAGAAATAGTAGAGAGGCTTCACAGAGGCAACGCGCGGATATTCTTATAACTAGCGCCAACGTTGAAATTTCCGAAAATGGCTGCGGTATAGAGGAAATAGAGAAGTTTCAAACATACTATACGATGTGCGGAATAGCTATTGTTATTTATGATGAATCAACTGTTGGGTGTGGAGAGCCACCATTTTTCGACGGTCGGCCGTATGTAGAGCACAATAAAAATTCAATCATTAACCTTTTATATAACAATCGTACTCGACATTTTGACACTATTTTAAATTTAACTGCCGATGCTAAAAGTAAATTTTTTTGCGAATACTGTAACATTAAATATTCTCGTGTAAATATGCATAAGTGTTCGTCAATTTGCTCTAGCTGCTTTGTATCACCAACTTATGAAACTGAAAACGTTGAATCAATAAAATGCAACGATTGCAATAGAGATTTTTTTGGACAAATTTGTTTTAACAAGCATAAAACAGTCGGTAGTTACAAAAAAAAATAACAAAAAATTATGCGATGTTGTCCAAGCGTGTCCTCGTTGCTGTAAAAGAGTTAATAAAATTAAAGATAAGCATGTATGCAGGGTTAATTGGTGCAGCACATGTCGTCGAAAACATAATGTGAACGATTTATGTTATATACCGACAATTCCATCTGATAAAGCCAAAAGCGGTCAATCAAGCGATGCATCGAAAACGAAAAGAAATTTATTTACATTCTACGATTTTGAAACCCGGCAAGACACATCGTATAAGGATAGCTCCAGTATAAAAATACATATACCAAACCTCTGCATAATACATCAGGTATGCGAGGACTGTATGCATGTCGAGAATATAGGTACTTTTTGCTCTACATGCGGTGTACGCGAGTTTGTTTTTTAGGATGATCCGGTCAAGCGTTTACTCGAAATTGCTATTCGTAAAAAAACGGGTTTTAAGCAAATAATATGTATTGCGCATAATTCTGGAGGCTTCGACGGTCAATTTATTTTAGAAGAAATCGTGGAAAATGCATCTTACGTGCCAAGCGTAATTTTAAACGTGCAAAGTATTATCATGCTTTAATGTGGCAAGACTAAGTTTATCGATAGTTTAAACTACTTCCGCATGAGCTTAAGCGCGCTTCCAAAGGCTTTTGGCTTACCACCGATATCGATACTTTAAATACCACCTTATCGATAGTTTAAACTACTTCCGCATGAGCTTAAGCGCGCTTCCAAAGGCTTTTGGCTTACCACCATCTAGTAAAAAAGGTTATTTTCCACACCTATTTAATACACAGGAAAATCAAAATTACAGAGGACCTTTACCAGATGTTAAATTTTACGGTAAAGACACAATGCCTCTTTCCGAGAGAGTTAAATTCTTTACGTGCTATAACGAGAATGTAGGTAACTATGAATTTGATTTTAAACGTGAAATCGTAGAATATTGTCGTATGGATGTAGAAATTTTAAGGCGATCGTGTATAGCCTTCAGAAAGATATTTCTAGAATACGGGAAAACATGCCCTTTTACGGAAGCTGTAACTATAGCATCCGCGTGTTCAACGGTATATAGAAAAAATTATTTACAAAGAAAATACTATCGGTGTTATACCATCCGCTGGTTATCGACAAGGTGACAAGCACTCGCAAAAATCCCTAGAATGGTTAGTGCAGTGTGAACGCAAACTCAGTAGAGAAATAGCTTACGCTGGTAGAGTACGTGAAGTCATGCTACCAGAGAGATTTCGCGTTGAGGGTTTCTTAGCAGCAGATCAAAATTTATCAAATCAAAAGGGTATTGTATTCGAGTATCAGGATTGCTTCATCCACGGTTGTCCCAAATGTTTTCCAAATAATCGTGAGCAGCGATTGTCTTACGGTCACACATTTAACGAGGTTTTTGAAAACACAGTAAGGAAAATAGAAAATATAAAATCATTCGGCTACGAAGTTCGCGAGATATGGGAATGTGAATTCGATCGTATCAAAAGCGAGAACCCTGATATTAAAAATTACGTTAGTAATCACCCCATAATGCTACGTATAATTTTGGATCTACGGGACGCATTTGTTGGCGGTAGAACGGAAAATTTTGTCACTCAGTGCAGAGTTGGTAAGGGAGAAAAAATTAAATATACGGATCTCTGCTCTCTCTACCCTTAAGTGTGTAAGCGCGGGCGATTTCCTCTTGGGCATCCGCGTATTTCACTCGGAGAAGAGTGTAAAAAACTGACATCAGGTAACAATAACGATTTATCAGGCGTCGAAGGTTCAATTAAATGTAAGGTGCTACTACCTCGTAATTTGTATATACCGCTGCTACCTATTAAAATGCACAATCGACTACTTTTTGCTCTATGTCGCTCTTGCTGTGAAGAAATGCGTCAAGGAGATTGTAGTCATGAAAATGTAAAAGATCGTGAATTCACAGGTACATGGGTTGTCGATGAAATGCGTAAAGCCGTTGAACTAGGGTATCGTATAACTGAAATATATATCATTTGGCAATACGAAATGACGCAGTTCGACCAAGCGACTGCAAGTAGTGGACTCTTTGCTGAATACGTAAACACCTTTCTAAAGATCAAACAGGAAGCTAGTGGTTGGCCTTCTTGGTGTATCGATGACGCTAGTAAAGATCAATATATCAAACAGTATGAAATAGATGAAGGTATTCGTATGGATAAGGAGAATATTGAGAAAAATGCAGGGTTAAGAGCAAAACTCTGTCTTAATTCCTTCTGGGGTAAATTTGGACAGCATAGTAATTTAAAGCAAACGGATATTATAAAGTCACGAAAAGCACTCTTGAAACTTCTTACAGCAGCCGATAAAGAAGTGATAGATACGATATACTTGCTGTAAATAATGAAATTTTGTATGCCAACTGGCAATACAAAGAGGAAGCATCGCCTACTGCAGCATATACAAATGTCGTTATTGCGGCTTATACGATGGCTCAAGCTAGATTGAACCTTTATGAGGATCTAGAAAAATTAGGGAGACGCGTTTTATATTGCGATACCGGCTCGTGTATATTTACATCCAAAGATAATGAAATCGGGGAATATAATCCGGTCGAGCGTACAAAGCTCGGTGACATAACCGACGAGTTGACAGCCCATGGAGAGGGTGGGTATATACAACATTTTATTTCAGGGGTCCGAAATTTTACGCTTATCGCGCTGTAAATCTTGATGGCGAAATATTTGAATGTTGTAAGGTTAAGGGTATAACTTTAAATTTCCCTAATGGGTTGAAAATAAATTCTGAAAGCATCAATGAATTGATTATTGATGCATTTCGCAGTACATCAAATCCCGATGATGATTATGAAAATGAAATAGATGACGAGGTCGAGTGAGAAAATCAACCATGTAAAAAAATTAAATTAAATTTTAAAAGTATACGGCGTACAAATATGCATGAGGTTGTTACACGTCCAGAATCTAAAACTTGTTGGGTGGTTCTGAAAAAAAGACGTTATATTAATCCTAGACTTTCTCTACCAGTTGGTTATAAGAAAACTTGAGCAATATTTTATGTAATAATAAAAAATATGTATATATTTTATTGTGAATAAAAACATTAAATAAAATTTTATTTTTTATCCAACCTTTACCCTTATTCAAAAAATTTTCAACTATAAATTATAATGTTAAAATAATAATAATAATATTATCGAGAGACATGCGAAAATAGCTGATTATCACGCGTGTCTCCACCGCGTGAAGCGGCTGATTTTTAAACACACACGAAATTAGCTGATGAAATGCGTGTGTTTCGCGCCCGCGCGAGTTAATTAGCTGAGTAAGAGGCGTGAAAAAATAGCTAATTATCACGCCTCCCGCCGCCGCCGCCGTCTCCCAACCTTGTTTACTAGTTAAACACAGCCATCATCATTGTCAAAATGGTAGTAAGTAAAGAGATAACGAGATGGATACATGTTTCAGACATCCGTTCACGTGTATCGTAAGCGGTCCTACAAGGTGTGGTAAAACGATATTTGTAAAGCGATTTCTCGCAAACCTCCCTCGTATCTGCGATGTAACATTTGACAGAATATTATTTTATTCCGCCGAGTGGCAAGAAGCATACAAAAACGATTTGAAAAAACAAAGTCAGCAGGTTATAGAATTTCACGAAGGTTTACCACACAACTCGGATTATTCACACGATAATGAAAAGAAAAAATTAATAATTATCGATGATTTGATGCGTGAATCTTCCAACAATACTATTCTTGATTTATTTACAAAAGGTAGCCATCATTAGAATATTAGTGATATTTTCATCACTCAAAATCTATTTCACAAAGGTAGTGGTCAAAGAGATATTTCATTGAACGCGAATTACATTGTAATTTTTAAAAACCCCGAGATTGTGCTCAAATTCAGTATCTTGCGCGACAAGTATACCCCGAAGATCCGAAATTCCTGCAAGTAGCCTATGCAGACAGTACACGTGTACCACATGGTAATATTTTCTCGGACTTGAAACAGAGTACAAATGATGAATATCGTTTTAGAACGTGTGTATTTCCCGATGATCGAGTTCAGTATACTTATTTACCGAAATATCATTCAAATCTACGCTAAAGATATAAAACAAGCGTCGACAAGACGAATCGACGCAGTATACGAGCAGCTATGGCCAAGGTAACATTGAAAAACAAGAAAAAGAAGAAAAAAAAGGAGAATAAAAACAGTCAATCTGGTGGTGCTGGTAATTGCGGCTGTTTACCATCTAATTTTAGTAAAAAGTGCGTTGCAATTTTAAACGTCCTCTGTCATTCGGATACTCAACAGCGAGTAGCTTTACTACAATCAGCTGATAAAAATTTAATAAAGTGTATATGCGAGTGTGTATTAAACGTGTTACACGAGACAGTAAAATTAAAACATTCTCAGAAAGAGCGATTAAAAAGTACAAACATATATTACGAAAATTGATAGTAAGAAGAAAAAAAGGTGGGAATGATTCTCAACGTAAAAATACCAACTGGCATCAGAAAAAACGTGTACCTATCCAAAATGGTGGAGGTTTTTTACCTCTACTTTTAGCCCCAATCATAGGTGCTTTAGTATCAAAAATTTTTGGTGGCAACAACGCTTAAACTATGGAACGTACGCGTAAAATGGTCATCATCCCAGAAGATTAGTATGAACGGGGAATACGTTCATCCTCGATAGTGGCTGAAAAAAAACCAATCTACGGGTAAAGAAATAGAACAAACAGTACAGACAAAAGGAGATAATTTATCACGCTTAGATGCTGAGATACACGATATTCTTTTTTCCAAAAGTATCACCGATGAACGAGAGAAATATCAAAAATATATGCAGATACTCCAAAAATATCTTTATTTTAAAAATATCGAACGACATGAAAGCTCGGTCGATAGCGAAAATGAAGTCGAAGAAGGTGAAGCTATGCTGACAGCGCCACTCTCGGAAGATTCGATTCTCGATAACGTATCCAAGAGCTATAAGAGAAGCGCATGGTTACTACTAAATCATTGGAAAAAAGTGCTGTTGGTAACCTTTTAAAGTGGGATAACACAGGTCGTGTAACGATAGAAGGTAATGTTATACCGCATTCTAATATTATAGACCTAATCAGTGACGTTATAAGAAGAAAAAAATCTCTCACTCCACCCGTCGGGAGAGCACAAATGACAAGATTTTTAGCTTTGTCAGAAACGCCGTTTAAACTTGTCGGTAATACAGATGTGTTACAGCAGTATCAGACATGAGATGCTGAAAAGTCTAATAATAAACGAAAGCAAAAAAATTCAACAGATATTGAAGATTTAGAGAGAGAGCTACACTCTCGATACAAATACAGTAAAGCCGAAGGTAGGAATAAGAAAAAAATAATTAAGCAAAAGTGGAAAAGTTTTAGCATATAAAAATGTCTTTTGAAAAAATATATTACGATACTTCACACGAGGCTGGATACGCTGGCGCCCGTAATTTAATTCGTAAAAGTACTCGGAGAAATAAAAAAGAAAAAGAGCGTATTTATGAGTCGTTAAGTAACCAGGATGCTTATATGCTACACAAGCCTATTCATCGAACATTTCCAAGATTAAGATACAACGTAACAAATATCGATAATTGCTGGGAGATAGACTTGTGTGATATGCAATCTTTCAAAGAATATAACGATTGCTACTGCTACCAACTCGTCGTCATAATTGTTCTCAGCAAATATGCTTGGGTAGAGGCGCTCCGAGATAAAAGCGGACGTAGCGTCACCATAGCTTTCGAGAAGATTCTCAAAAGAGCAAATGGACGGATTCCTGTAACTATACAATCAGACGAAGGTAAAGAGTTTATAAATTCTTCTTTTCAAGAGTACTTAAAAAAGCGAGCTATAAATTTCCGCACAGCGCGCAATCCAGACATCAAAGCAGCAATTGTAGAGCGTTTAAATCGCACGCTTAAGGAACGAATGTTTAGATATTTTACACACAAAAATACTCACAGGTACATCGATGTAATACAAAATATCGTCAATGCGTATAATCACACTTTACATACGGAAAATAAAATGGTGCCCGCAGATGTAACTATTTATAACGCATTTACAGCGACAAAAAATTTAGAAAATAGAGCTCTTAGTCAGCGGAAACCATCACGCGCACTTATATACACGCATGGCTCTTATGTGCGCATCAGTCGTTCGAAAGGCACGTTCGAGAAAGGATATGAAAAAAATTACAGCGAAGAAATTTTCAAAATTTCACGAATATCAAGACGACAACAGCTATACACATACGAATTGATGGATTTTAATGGTGAAAAGATTGATGGCTTTTTTTACCCAGAGGAGCCAGTCAAAGTTGGAGAAAAGCACTTAGCAGGAACAGAAAAGTTTAAAATTAAACGTATAATACGTAGTAAAGAACGGGGATCAAACGAAAAAGTTCTAGTAAAGTGGTACGGATACCCAGAAAAATTCAATTCTTGGATTATAGTGAGTGAATTGACTTCAATTAAAAATTAAAAATGGACGAAGATGACTTTTATCTGGTATTACCAAGTAACAGCAGTATGTAATATTTTCCGGATGATACTACAACCTGTTATACCACACATTTATCACATGAAATTCGTGTACAAGGTAACTGGAGCGTCGGTATGACAGAAATTCATATTCCCTGCACTATTTTACACATTCGAGAGTCTGAAGCAAGTTTTTTACTTTATTCATCGGATGAAGAAGAAGTAGTATCACAAAACCTTATTAATTCAGATAATGCGCGTGCTATAGAATTTGTGTTCCCATATGGTGTGTATGAGAATATTGCAGACCTATTATCACGTGCCATCAATCAAGCAAATGAATTAAATAAGCACATAGTAATTGAACCAGCAAAAAGAAGAAGAGGATTTTACGCAATACGTATGTAATTGCAAGGGAACACATTACCTTTATTTTAATGAAAAAATCAGACGTATTTTTGGTTTTGAAAAAGAAATTTATCGAAAAACAGGCGTCATCTCTCTAAAAACGATGAAAATCAAAGATGCTAAGAAACAGCACTCAATTATTGGAGATAGACCTGCGTCTTTAGCAAGAGCGATACCTGATCAACTCTTTATTTACACAGATATATGCTTGCCTTATACTGTCGGAGATACTCAAACAGCTCTTTTGAGAGAAGAAAGCTGGTATTAGGAAGAGGTAAAGGACTGTTGGTAGGAAAAAGAAACAGGCTTTACGGAGTGTAATAGATATTTTTGGACCAAGATAATAACATGGCCTTCTTATACGTAAACTCGTGTGGATGCATGAAATCCGAATCAGATCTGTTCACTCTTCTACCGACGCAGACATCTTTAGAGTCCTCTCAGTTTTTTCATTATAAACCAGTCTCATCTCTTACCGACGATGGGCCTATTGAATTTATTGTACCGGGTGGTGAGGATTATCTTGATCCAGCACACGCCATACTAAGTGTTCGCGTACAAATTTTACCAAATATCGCTGCTGAGAATAATAAAGTAGATCCGGTAAATAATTTTCTTCATTCACTTTTAAACCAAATCGATGTATTTTTTAATCAAAATCTCATTTCTCCACCAAATAATGCATATCCATACAGAGCTTATATTAAAATCTTGTTAAATTACTCAACTGGTTCAATGAACTCGCACTTGACTACATCGCTATGGTACCTGGATACTCCTGGAAAAATGAAAGGCTTACCCAAGTTAAATCGAAATGCCCCAGAAGCTAACTTGGGACTTTTAAACCGTCAATACTATACGGGTAATGCGGGTACTGTTAATTTAATCGTTCATTTACATTGCGATATTTTTAATCAGAATAAATTTTTATTAAACGGTGTGGAAGTACGCGTACGTCTTGTACGAAGCAAAGACGCTTTCTGCCTAATGACACTTTTACCATCAGTATTAAAGAAGCATCATTGATTATTCGTCGTGAAAAATTAGTCCTGGGATATTATTAGCTCATGCTAATGCTTTATCAAAGGCAACTGCAAAATATCCTATTACACGTGTTGAAGTTAAATCATTTACTATGCATAGAGGCATTCTCGGATATACACTCGACAACGTTAGTTTAGGTCAGCTCCCCAAAAAAGAATTATCATTGGCTTTGTTGACAACAGATCGTTTAATGTTAACCGAAGATTTAATGCATTCAACTTTCAACATTTCTTTATTAATTATCTCTCTCTCTACATTGATGGTATACAAATACCGAATAAACCTCTACAGCCTAAATTTACAGGTAATAACCCTCAATATGTAGAGGCTTATCATACATTATTTTCCGGTACTGGGATACATTTCCTTAACGAGTCTCTTGCTCTTACTTGAATAGATTATTCTAGAGGTTATTGTCTGTTTGTATTGGATCTAACACCCGATCTCTCTGCGAATTCAGCCCAGCACTGGAACCTCGTTAAGCGTGGTAGTGTACGGATAGAAGTGAAATTTGATCACGCCTTGGCGCAAACAGTAAATTGTATTATTTACGCTGAATACGATAATGTTCTTGAAATAGACTCTAGCCGTCAAATCAGAAAAGATTTAAGCGCTTGAACTATTTTGTGATGGCGCTGGTGGTAGATGGTACAGTTATAAAACCACATTGCGCGCTCCCATCAGACATCAGTCTTCTAAGAGAGCTTGCTTTGTAAACATTGTCAATATAGTTATTTTTAAAATTCAAGACCATGGATTTTGTCATAGATATTCAAGGTCTAAAAGATCGAAATAATAATTTTTTCCCAAAGGAGGTAGCTGTACTTAGTTTAAAAACAAGAATATTTAATCATTAGATAGTTGAATCACCGCATGATTTTTCTGATTTACCCAGTGGTATAAAACGTTCTAATAAGTTTGTTATCAACCATCATCATAAAATTAATTGGATTGAAGGTAATATCAGTATAGCACAATCACAACATCATTTATATAATATTGCCAAGATTGCAACCAGGATTTACACTAGAGGATATGAAAAAGCTAAATATCTTGAGTCAAATATGTCACGAGAAATAATTAATTTTGAAGATTTATATTCACTTACATTTCATGAACTTTTTCAAAAATATCAAAAAACGTAAGTCATTGTGTCAAGGAAAAGAATAAAAGCAGTATCTGTGCGCTTAATCAGGTATACCTATTGTGAAAGTGGTTGCATGCGATACTCCTGGATTGTATGAGACCCGGTTGTAAGGATGAACCTTTGAAATCAAGTGGTGCGCTTTTGGAGCGAATAAGATCACGCAAATTGTCAAGACTTTATCGTAGAGAGGGTAAAGATGAGGTTGATTGCTGCGACACACCGTCATCTTCAACCAAGGCTACGGTATAATATACATGGATATCTTATTATTCTCATTTCTTTATTTCAACCATATTTATTAATTTTCATTTTTTTATATATTTTCTATTTTCTTCTGTAAAATAAGCAGTGATCATATGCCGTTCTTTCTTTTTCCTCGTCCGAAAGCCGCGGAAAAAGAAAAGTTTTTGTTGCATTCCATATTGAAAAACTAATTACTTGCTTTGTCTGTGAAAGGAGGAGGTGCCTTTACTGTAGTTGAGCGTTTTATTTTGTCTACGTGAACCGTTTTTATCTTACTCGCGTTTTTTATCGTTACGTTATGTTTTGCATTATTTACCTCTATGATTTCGTACGGTCCTTCATATTGCGCGTCGTATTTACCCTTCTGCGGTTGTTTTAGTAAGTAAACGCTCTCACCCTCTCGGAAGTGTTTAGTGTTTAATTTCTTATCGTATTAATATTTTGACCTGTACTTGGCCTGTACTAGGCTCATTGCCGCTAATGTTTGTAATTGAGAAAGGTTTTCTACCGTTTCTTTTAAATATTCATCATATGTTTGTAATTTTTTATTCGGTGGAAAGCTTGATGGTATACGCGCTTTGTATCCGAACACTAGTTCCTAAGGGCTGTATCCTGTATTTGTACTGATATATGCTAACTGGCATAAGTCTAGCCATTCGGCCCAATCTAACTTTTCTTCCATATATGCTTTTAAATATTCTGTGACTGTATGATGCATGCGTTCGATTCCTCCTTGACTTTGAGGATGATAGGCAGTTGTGCAATATTTTTCTATTTTAAATATCTTTGCAAATTCTTCAAGTAGATTATTTACGAAATGCCTGCCTTGATCTGTAACAATATCAGATGGCGGCCCGAAATATGTCAATACTTTCGTGTAAGGGCGTGTGCTACTTCTTCTGCGTCTGCATGCAACGCCGGTATTAATATACAATATTTAGTTAGCCAGTCTTGCACTGTCAGCACATATCTGTATCCTTCTTTTGTTTGTTTTAATGGCCCGTAAAAATCCATAGATAATTTTTGAAAGGCTTTTGCAGGTGTGTCTGTAATCAACATAGGCAGCCGTGTTTTAACACGTACTAGTTTTTTTGTTTGGCAATTTTCGCATCCTAAGACGAATTGTCGCACCTCTGGTCTCATGTCTCTCCAATAATAATCTGCTGCTATTTTGCTATACGTTTTATTTATTCCTCTGTGCCTACCTATAGCTGCCTCATGATATTCTTTGAGTAATCTATATCTATCCTCTACTGGTGGTACTGGAATATTATTTTGGTAAAATACTGCTACTAATGGCATATTTGCAAATATTTCATTAAAAGTTTCTATGAAGTATATCCAGTCGCTAGTTGAGAGCATTGCTAAGTCTCTCACGACACTAACGTATGGAATATCGTATTGTACAATTATTTTCTTTAAATTTTTGATACACTTTTTAATATCTCCTTTTAATATTTTGTCGTCAATATGTGCTTTAACGAATGCACAAAATATTAAATTATCTTTGTAATTAGATACATGTACCTCGCCGACTGCAAATTTTCTGCTTGATATTTCTTCCGGATTTATATATTGCTGCTCTATAAGCGCTTCAATTATTTCTGTATTTAAGTAAAAATCTGTTAACATCGTATAAACTAAATTTTCTTTATATTTAAATGGATGATCTCTTAATATTTTTAATTTACTAAATTGCTGTGGTATGTCGTTATCTAACGGAGCCAAAGGTGGTTTCTCGCGCGGCGGCCTTGCATTCTTTACAAGGCAATGTTCAAGCGCATCACTTATCTTATGTGATTAACCCTTTTCTCTTTGTGCCAGTACGTCTGTCGTAGGTGTAATAAGAGTACCTGGCTCGTTGATATTATTATCGCGTTGTTCGTTATCGTTATCGCTTGGAGCTGTACTTCCTTCGTTTTCTTTATTATGTTGATGCTTTTTCACTCTATTATTATTTTTTGCATAAAGGTACGGCGTACAATGCCTTCCTTTTGAATGTAAATGAATAAAATTATTTGAACTATTTGCCTTTAAATGACAATATAGTGTTTCATCATAATTTGTTATAAAATGCACGCATATGTTTTGATTAAATTCACAAGAAAATATAAATACACAATCAACATCTGCGTGTCTTGTGCGTGACGTCAAAATAGCTTCTGCTGTCTGCGGGTCTCCGCATGCACCTAATGATATTGCATCTAATAAGATACCTCTCAATTCATTTGCGGACATTCCTAAATTACATACTTTTATTACTGAGTGAAAAAAACAATTACCGTCTTTCGGTATATTGCCATCCCTTATCAAATCCAACCAGTGTTGTGCACATTCATCACTTGCATCATATACCTCAAATACACCTGCACCATCATTAAAAGAATTACTCCAACTTATTGGTCCATTTTCGTCATCGTTTTGTACTGTTTCTATTATATTTATATGATCATTTTCTTCGTCAGTTTTTTCTTCTTCTTCAAGGTTTCGCGACTCAGTCTTATTTAAATTATTTCTATCTAGTTCTACGTCACTCTCATTCTCTTCCTGCTCCATGCTTTCGTCTTGCGACTCAGATTCACTGACGTCATGCTTATCTCTCTCGCTTTCACTCTCACTTATAATTTCTTTCTCTTGATTTTTACTTGTATCTTGTACCTCAAACTCGTCCTCGAAATATGAGTTTTTGTCTGTTTCACTGCCAATAATTTCGACTTCAGAACTTATTCTTAATGATTTTTTCTCTTTATCTATTTCTGAGCTTATGTTTGGTACTAATTTGTAGTATTCTCTTGGCATTTGAGGTCGAACTTTTTCTCGCTCATTAAAATCTGTTGGATTTATTATTTCTTGAGGTACATTGCCTCTTAGCGCTTCTGCTACTTCTCCTGGTGTTTCTTTTCATATATTTATTTGTACACCTTCTCTACCATTTATCTGTTGTTCTTGCACATCAACTAAAAATCGAGCACGCATTTTTGTTATCATTTCTGGAATCAGATTTAATATACTTCCTCGGCTACTTTCTTTACTTTGCGAAGTGTGTTGTGAATCATCCTGTGTCTCCTTCTCTTTTTCTATTTTGGTGCCGTTGTGTTGAGATGCTTTCGATTTTACATTTATTGTCTCTAATGGCGATTCTACGTCACAGCTGCTTTTATTATTTTTCAATATACTTTTATTTTTTGATATTACGCTTGCTGGTTCATACGTGTTTTTTTCTTTTCTTGATGACACTGAATGTGGCTTATCTACTGGTGTACTCGCTGCAAGAATTCCTTCTCGCATGTTTGTGCTTTTTCGCATATATGCGAGCTTACCGTCGTCTTGTGCTTGACTTATTATATTTTCAGCTTAAATTAATTTTTTCTCTCTATCTGCTTGACTTTTACGTGTTTTTAACGCTTTCTTATTTCGCCTTTTCCTTTTGTACGCCGATCTTTTCCAAGGGTCTTTCTTTCTTTTTGCATAATTTCAATTTTCTTCCGATCCGCTTATACTATTAACTTCTGACTCGTCACTTGTTTCTTTGATAAGGATTTTCTTTTTAGGATTTTCAGAATTTTCTGAACTTGAATCTTCTTCTTTAGTTTTATTTGCATTTTTATTTATTGCGCGTGTAATAAAAATTCTTGCTGGCGGTCCGCATTCGCTTGCGTTTGGTTCCTGATTTTCTTGCTTATCTGCTAATTGATCCATTTCTGCGCGTGGTAATTCAGGATTTTCTTTGCCGTCTGCAATTACCGGATTTCTAGATAATGCATCAGCTGCATTATTTTTCCTTCCTGGTTTATACACTACATCAAACGTATATCCTCGTAAAGCTGCTTTTAATCTATTAAATCTTAAATCCGGCTTTGTGCTTGTATGGAAATGTTTTAACGGCTCATGACCCGTAACTACTGTAAATTTTGTACCGTATAAATAAGGCCTAAATTGTTCTTTTGCAAAAACAACTGCTAACAACTCTTTGTCATATACAGTATATCTAAGTTCGCTTCCTTTTGAACATCTTGAGGCATATACACAAGGTCGATCTTCGCCGATTTTTCCTTGGCTTAATATTGCGCCTATTGCATAATCAGACGCATCAGTAGTTACTATAAATGGCTCGCTTAAGTTAGGCGCGACCAACACAGGCTCTTCGCATAGCTTCTCACGTAACGTGTCGAATGCTATTTGGTGTTCTTCTAGCCACAGAAATTTCTCTTTCTTTGAACTTAATTTATGTAACGGTCTTGCTATGCTTGCAAAATCTTTTATGAATCAACGATAATAACCAACAAAGTCTAAAAATTGTTTTACTTTCTTTTTATTTGTTGGTATAGGATAATCACGCGCTGCTTCTATCTTTTTAGGGTCTGTTTTAATTTGCCCTTTTTCTACTATATGTCCTAATACCTTCGCCTCGCGTCTTAAAAATTGACATTTCTTTGTTTTTATTGTTAGATCAGCTTTCTCAATGCGTTTTAAAAATCTTTTAAAACGAAGAGCGTGCTGTTCTAAATTTTCGGCGTGTATGATTACGTCATCTAAGTAAACTTCAAGCTCTGAACCTTGCAAGCCCTGCAAAGCTAGAGCCAAGACCCTACTAAAGGTCATAGGTGCTTCACATAACCCCATAGCCATACGCTTGTATTGATATGTACCCGATGGCCCTGAAAACGCAGTTTTATGTGCATCTTTTGAATCAATCTTCACCTGATAATAGCCGTCTTTAAGGTCTATGGCGGTAATATAATTTGCTGACGCTAAATTTTCTAAGATGTCACAAGTTAGTGGCAGTGGATAGCAACTTCCCACAGTGATTTCATTTAGTTGGCGAAAATCTGTCACCAAACGCCAGCGTTTCCTACCCTGAGGATCAGGTTTCTTGTTAACTATCCATGCTGGGCTACTATAACTCGACATAGATGGTTCTATAATATCTTTTTCCAGTAACTTCTCTGTTTCTTGCTGCATAATATTTTTTAATGCTATCGGGTAACGGTACGGTTTCACACGAACTGGCTCTTCATGTGTCGTTTTTATTCTGTGTGTTAAAATATTTGTTGCTGGCAATAATTCATTATCCAACCCGAAGACAAAGGGATTCTCGGATATCAAGCTCCGAACATGCTCTTTTTCTTCTTTATTTAATTCTTCCAAGTCTAACACTTCCATTATTTTTTCAACTCTTTCTTTTATTTCACAAGGAGTTTTATTTGCCATGCATCTGTCTACATATTTTATTTCAGCATCAGCACTTTCTTTCTCTGAATTCTGTTGCGCGTACTCTGACATTGCGCGTCTAATTTTTTTGCAATCGGAAACTTCGTTTCCTTCGCGGTTGCCGTCCTTACCGGCATAAAAATCGTTATCTTTTTTTATAACTTCGCATGGAAAAATTTCTACCTCTGGAGTCGGAATTTCAATATTTTTATTATTCGTATTTATACATACTGCATACGCTCTACCATTTTTATTTTCTGTAATAAAATTTCCAAATAATATTCCTGGCCCTAAGTTCTGAAGAGGCACCCAGCCTACTTCTGTATCATTATTTATAACTTTTGCAGCAATAACGCGTCTCATTCTTGCATGAATTTCCACTGTTCCCACCCGCTCAAAGGGAATGGTTAATTTTATAAAATCAATGCACTTATGTACGGCATTTATATGTCCGTTGTGCTCACTAATAGTTTCCCAGCCTAGTAGCCCATCTGTTTTTACAGGAAAGCTATCTGGGACAATATGGACCTCACACTGTAGTCCTTGAAGAGTCATATCCACTCTTCCTAACGTATACATTTCCCCTGGTACGACGCCTGTAATCTCTAAAATATGCTGCCTATCTATAGTTGTATTTTCATTTATACATTTGGCCTTTATTACGGAAATATCTTCTCCTGAATCAACATAAAATCTTGCACTATTTTCTTTTAAATTCCGACTTTCCAGTTTGACAATAGGCGGATTACGCCCCGCGCACGCGAGTTTCATGTTTATTGTGCGCCTAATTTTTACATGCTTATTATCACTATTATTTAATATATTCTGATTATTATTAATTAATTCCTGCCCGGCGCCTGAGGATTGCGGCGAACATCCTGCGAGTTTAAAGGCTCGTTCATTTTATTACTTCGATTATTTTCATTTATCTTTGCGTTTGAATCCCGTTCTCTATCCGGGTCGCGCGTTTGATTCTCGTTCCTGTTATGCTGATATCTCTCGCGACCATTGTCTCTACTACGACCTCTATTAAACCCTATATCATTTCTATGATCATTACGTGCATTATTATTGTAACGCGGCGGTCCTTGAGCATTATAATTATATTCATTATTAAGTGAGTCATAGTTTCTGTTTCTATTTAACCCACTATTGAATCTACTATAACTATTTCTGTAATTATTATCCGTATTTCCATTGTTTTAATAATTATTGGGATTATTTCTGCTGTAATTATTATTATCAAAATTTCTATTGTAATTATTATTATCAAAATTTCTATTGTAATTATTATCTCCCCAAAAACCTTTAAAAAGGTAAAATTACGGCAAGTTAGCTTTAAAAAAAATCTTTTTCACTATCTCAAAAATAAAAAATATTTTGTCAAAAATTTAAACTAATTTAATACAATCAACTATAAAAAAATCTATTATATCTCTAAAAAAAGGCTTTAACATTATAGATAATAAAAAAGTGGGAATTTAATTATAATAAAAATACTCTTGAAAAAATACTGAAATCAATAATATGTGGTCAAGTTTTAATATGATTTAAAATAATACTTACGAATGATATTCTACCTATATTTTGATGATAATAATGAATCAATAAAAAATTCCTTTGTTAAAAATGAAGTGTAAAAAAAGCCAGATAAAATGTTATTGAAAATATAAAACTATCTTCAACAAAATTTAAAATATTAATAAGTAATTAACGTAAAAGTAAGAATAAAAGTAATATTACAGCTATAAACTTGCCAGGCCCACCCTTCAAAAGTTCTATTTCTTGGTGAACACACATTCATTTAAAACATTTTTTAGGATTGACTTTTTAGAATCTCGTAAGGAAATTCAAAATATATATTAATTTTCACAATTTAGTATTCAATGAAAAATAATCTAATTTTATAACATTAATGATATATTTAACTTTTGTAGAGTGGGCCTGGCAAGTTTATAGCTGTAATATTACTTTTATTCTTACTTTTACGTTAATTACTTATTAATATTTTAAATTTTGTTGAAGATAGTTTTATATTTTCAATAACATTTTATCTAGCTTTTTTTACACTTCATTTTTAACAAAGGAATTTTTTATTGATTCATTATTATCATCAAAATATAGGTAAAATATCATTCGTAAGTATTATTTTAAATCATATTAAAACTTGACCACATATTATTGATTTCAGTATTTTTTCAAGTGTATTTTTATTATAATTAAATTCCCACTTTTTTATTATCTATAATGTTAAAGCCTTTTTTTAGAGATATAATAGATTTTTTTATAGTTGATTGTATTAAATTAGTTTAAATTTTTGACAAAATATTTTTTATTTTTGAGATAGTGAAAAAGATTTTTTTTAAAGCTAACTTGCCGTAATTTTACCTTTTTAAAGGTTTTTGGGGAGATATCACAACTTTTTCAAAGTCGAAAATTCTTACCTCGATAAATTTATTAACTTTACCGATAATCTGATATTTTAATATAAAAACACTAATTTTATAGTTAATTCTATCAACCTAATTTTTACATATTTATTATTATTATAAAATATTTGTTTTCGAAAAAATTTTAATCTTATTTTCTTGCACACTTTCAAATTAATCAACTATTATAAAACTTATTTTGTCTAAATATCGTATGAAAAACTAATTAATTAATTAAGAATGTTTTAAAATACGTAAATATTACTTTTTCATTTGTTATTGTTTTCATTTTTAAATACCAAATCGGTATTGCCGACTTTTGAATTTTGCCGCTTTCAACTGTTGAATTTTATGTACGGGACGTTTTATTGCGCACGCGCGAACTGATCACATGAACGCCCGTGATTTTGCGGCAGCTCGTCAGCTATATAGAACGAGACACTAAATTCTTATATTACTTATTTACGCGATGTCTTTATACATTTAGCATGTTCTGAAAGCATTTGCCTGAATACATGCGTTCATTATTAAAAGATATAACTTGTATTCTCTTTCTTTTTCTCACTCTCTATACTCTCTTTCTCTTTCTCACTTATTAGCAATCGCACAACTCGCATTCTGTCTCTTTCTCTCACATCAGACGAAAAACTCTCCGTCGTTCTCTAACATCCGCCGGAAATCTGAAACAACCCGATATAGAAAAGAAATCGACAGACTAACCTGTAATAATATAAAAAAATCATGAAAACTTGACTTTTGGCCATGTGTTTTTGTTGTCAGATAAAAAATTAGATCATTTTATGTATACTAGTAACCAAATAATATGTAAATATTGAAACATAATCATTTATTCAAAGTTTCAATCTTTGAATATCTCAAATTCAAAGTAAATAGGGAAAGCCGTAGCGCTATCTTGCCGTAAGGAGCGCTACCGCGCTCCCTGATTACTGAAATTTCTATTGTTATAATTATTTCGCGGCCCACTCGTATAATTCTTGTTATCATTTGATTTATTTCTTTTACCGTTATTAACATTTTGAGAATTATTTTTATTTTGTGCATGAATAATACTATTTTCGGCATCATTTCTTAGTATTTGACACTCTGCCGTCGCGTGCCCCATCTTATCGCAATAAGCGCATTGTATTTTATCATATTTCTTCTTAATGCACGTGCCTTCTTTATGGCCTCCTTTGTCACAGTAGCTACATTTAACTGCACTTTTATCTATTTCTATTTTTACAGGCGTAGCTTGCATTGCTTTTATTTGTGCTTTGTGCACTTTATTTGCACCTAATGCCTGATGTTGATTTTGAGTTAATTGCATTATATTATTGACATTTGGCTGCGTTAATAATGAGCAGGCTTGCATATTTTGTGCTATAGAATTTATGGGTTGCAACCCGTTTATAAATGAGTTTTGCATCTGTTCAAAAAGTCGCGTCTTTTGTTTATTTTCAAAATCAGTGGCAAGTTGTATAGCCTTTCTTAACGTTAGAGGTTTTTCGCAGCGCACTTGCATATCTAAGGGTGAAGTTAGTCCAAACAAATAATATTGCAATGCATCTCTTTCTATTAGCTGCTTTTTTGCTAATCGATCTTGTAAGTTTAACATGGGTACCGTGTCGTAAATCACTAAAAGTCTATTCTATAAAGCTTGCGTCCGCGCGCCGTAATCTGCTGCCGATTCGCCTTGTTGTTGCGTAATTATTTTTAATTGCGTTAATGATTCCTCCATCACTGTTATATTATTATATTGTGCCTCTAAGTCTTTTATCAGCACTTCAATAGACTCATATTGCATCAATCGCGCTGTAAAAATATCCGCCGCTTTTCCCGTGAGTTTCGTTGCTAACTCATATATAACAAGAATTTGACAACCTGGCCCGAAACTATTTACTATGTTCCTTAACACACAGCAAAATAGGGGTAATTTATCTACGCTTCCGTCAAAATATGGTATTTGCCTTATCGCTTGATGTAATGATAATTGAGGTATATTCTGAAAGTTTGCGCTTAGCATATTTAACATAGGATTTATTTGTTGCGTATTTAATGCGTAGTTAGTATTTATCGGTGAATCGGAAAATTTGGGTTGACTTGCGTTGGTATCATATTACTCCACGGTTGTGGAATTTGTTGCGAAAAACTCGTGTAATTGTATGGTATCGAAGGATAAACTAGCTGGTTCGGGCCCTGGTTCGCGTATGTTAACCACGTTTCGTTGGTTTTTGGGCTTTCCTCTGATTTCGATTTTTGAGTCTCGGTTTCCCTTTTATTCTGTGGGAGCGTGCCGTTACTTACTATGTTTCTTTCTTTCGTAATATTTAATGATTCTTTGGATAATTCGAAACCCTGAGACGCGGCTCTTTTGTATTTTTCATTCCATTCTTTCATTTCTTTCTCTGACAAATTAACTGTTAAATTTTCGCCATATCTCGGAGTGTACATTGGCATGTACACCGTGTTTTGTGACACGGTCGGAAATAATATTCTTTTGTTTCCGGATTCGGCTAAGATTTCTTCACTACGCGAACCTCCAATAGGAGACAATGAACGTCCTCTACGTCTCGCTTTTTTGTCCTTTTTCGAAAATAAGTTAATGAGCGACATATTCGATAAATGAGATTTCACAATTAAACTTTTTCTAAAATTTTTTTATTTCTACTATTTAAATTACGCGTGAGAAGGCGAAGCGTTTACGCTTTCTTATGTGCGCTTAATAATTTTTTTTTTATTCCGATTTACGGAGATTTATTAGTAAATAATGACAAAATTTATGACATGAAAATGTTTCTACGAATCACGTTAATTACGAAATTGTTATTAAAATTATTTTTCAATATTCAGACTATAAACTCCTTTTTTTTCTATCTACGGCAACAACTATTATTTTTTTCAACACAATGATAAAAACGAATGATAAAAATTTATTTTATTTTACTAAGAAACCTGATGAAAATTGATGAAAACAAAAATATTTATTTTCTTTTTTCACGTCTGTATGAATTATCCCTTTTTTCACAACATTACTTAGAATTTTTGAATATTTACTTATTACCGGCCGACACTGCTGGTTTGCGTAATTATATTCACGCACTTATCACTTTTATCTAACGATCTTTTTTTCGAAATCAATATTTTAACTTTATTTGTTCTATTAAGAGTTCGATTTATATTCACTTTAAGAAGCTATACTACCCCTTGGTACACTTTAATATGTATTATTTAATTTTTTTTTTCTACTTACTTGTTACAGCAGAGAGTGAGCAGCGTGATAAAAAGCACTCTCATTTCTTCGGATAATATTTTCGGACGTCCTTCCTTCCTTCCTTCCTCTCGTTCAGATCTTCTTCGTTGCTAACTCGTGACGCGATTTTAGAAAATATTTAATAATAAAAAAAATTCGCTAAAAAAAATCTATTTGCTCGCTGTATTCAATTAATCAAATTAACTCTCTCTCTCTCTCTTTTAAAAAAATTCTCTATTTTATCTGACGCGCTTCAAGTTTATTTCTTAAAAAAAAAAATTATTTTTTTTTGCTAAAATCCTCGTTGCGTATCCCACACCGTTGCGACCAAAAAATAGTATGTTACGTGGGATTTATTCGATACGCACTCCTATGGGGAATGTGAGGATGCAAATAAATTAACGAGAAATTTAATATGAAGTTGACTGTTATTTATTATGAAGCAAATACAATAAGAGAGAAACTAGTTACTACTGTGTTCTAGCGGGACCGGCGATGGTCTGTCGCTCGTCGTTGTCTAAAACGACGATGTAAGTTGTCCGCGATGAAGTGCCGAATCACCACTTAGCGCATCGTGCGACTCTTGGTCCGGAAACTCGGAGTCGCATTTCTCTGAGTTTCTACATTATTTTATGCTTTATACTTTAATATATGTACAATATAATGTACGTAGCACTATATTTGAATTTTAATTGAATTTTCATTACAATTGACAAGGTAGCATTTGTTTCAGACAATAATAGCTAGATTCTAATCAATAGTTTTATGTAATGCATACTCTTTTTCATACCAGAGAAACTTATCTTATGTTCTTTTCTCTTTTTTTTTATATATGTAGATAAAACGTAAATAGTTCATTAATTAAATGTTTTTTATTAAAAAAATATTAAATTTTGATTCTCATTAAATTATATATGATTACCCTTTAGCTGCAGTAGCTAACGCAATAGCATTTATCTATAAAATTTAATTCATAAATAAACTGATGATTTTTTTTAAATACATGAACTGATATAATTTTTTTTCAATTTAATGAAAATATTAATTAAGACCTAATGAAAAGTTATGACTTAAGTGAATACATCATTGACTAATTGTTTATTATTAATAAAATTATTCTATATTTGAATTTTAATTGAATTTTCATTACAATTGACAAGGTAGCATTTGTTTAAAAAAATAATAGCTAAGTTCTAGTCAATGGTTTTATGTAATGCATACTCTTGTTCATACCAAATAAATTTATCTTATCTTTTTTTTCTCTTTTTTTTATATATATAGGTAAAACATAAATAGTTCATTAATAAAATGTTTTTTATTAAAAATAATATTGAATTTTTATTTCCATTAAATTCTATATGATTACCCTTTAGCTTCAGTAGCTTACGTAATAGCATTTATCTACAAAATTTTATTCATAAATAAACTGATGATTTTTTTTTAAACACATAAACTGTTTTAATTTTTTTTCAATTTATTGAAAATATTAATTTAGACCTAATTAAAAGTTATGATTTAAGTGAATACATCATTGACTAATTGTTTATTAATAATAAAATTATTCTATATTTGAATTTTATTTAAATTTTCATTATAATTGACAAGGTAGCATTTGTTTAAAAAAATAATAGCTAAGTTCTAGTCAATGGTTTTATGTAATGCTTACTCTTTTTCATACCAAAGGAACTTATCTTATCTTCTTTTCTCTTTTATATATATATATATATATATATATATATATATAGATTAAACGTGAATAGTTCATTAATCAAATGTTTTTTATTAAATAAATATTAAATTTTTATTCTCAATAGATTATATATGATTACCCTTTAGCTCTAGTACCTTACGCAATAGCATTTATCTACGAAAGTTAATTAATGAATGAACTGATGATATTTTTTTTTTAAATACATGAAGTGATATAATTTTTTTTCAATTTAATGAAAATATTAATTTAGACCTAATTAAAAGTTATGATTTAAGTGAATACATCATTGACTAATTGTTTATTATTAATAAAATTATTCTATATTTAAATTTTTATTGAATTTTCATTACAATTGACAAGGTAGCATTTGTTTGCAAAAATAATAGCTAAGTTCTAGTCAATGGTTTTATGTAATGCATAATCTTTTTCATACCAAATAAATTTATCTTATCTTTTTTTCTCTTTTTTTCATATATATAGGTAAAACATAAATAGTTCATTAATGAAATATTTTTTTTTTAAAAATAATATTAAATTTTTATTTTCATTAAATTCTATATGATTACCCTTTAGCTCCAGTAGCTTACGTAATAGCATTTATCTATAAAATTAGATTCATAAATAAACTGATAATTTTTTTTTAAATACTTGAACTGGTATAATTTTTTTTCAATTTAATGAAAATATTAATTTAGACCTAATGAAAAATTATGATTTAAGTTAATGCATCATTAAATGATTGTTTATTATTAATAAAATTATTCTAAATTTTAATTTCAATTGAATTTTCATTACAATTGACAAGGTAGCATTTGATTGCAACAATAATAGCTAAGTTCTAATCAATAGTTTTATGTAATGCTTACTCTTTTTCATACCAAAGAAACTTATCTTATCTTCTTTTCTTTTTTTTTTTATATATGAGCATATCTCCACAACTTTTAATTTTTTTATAATGTTTTTGAAAAGTTATTTTACTGCTGTTACTGGGTAGCGAATAATGCACACTATTCAAACTAGGTTTACATCTTTTGTACAATCTTGTTCCTCTATTTTTTATGTATATAGTGAATGTGCCACCAATGCTTCAGTAGATATTTCTATAAAACGAAAATTTTTACATGGATAAAATTTCCGAACTTTTATCCATGTAAAAATTTACGTTTTATAGAAATATCTACTGGAGCATTGGTGACACATTCACTATATACATAAAAAATGGAGGAACAAGATTGTACAAAAGGTGTAAACCTAGTTTGAATAGTGTACATCATTCGCCACCCAGTGACAGCTGTAAAATGACATATCACCAAAAGATTAAAAGTTGTGGAGATATGAACATATATATAGATTAAACGTAAATAGTTCATTAATCAAATGTTTTTTATTTAAAAAATATTGAATTTTTATTCTCAATAGATTATATATGATTACCCTTTAGCTCTAGTAGCTTACGCAATAGCATTTATCTACAAAAGTTAATTAATAAATGAACTGATGATATTTTTTTTTTAAATACATGAAGTGATATAATTTTCTTTCAATTTAATGAAAATATTAATTTAGACCTAATTAAGAGTTATGATTTAAGTAAATACATCATTGACTAATTGTTTATTATTAATAAAATTATTCTATATTTGAATTTTAATTGCATTTTTATTCTAATTGACAAGGTACTACTTTTTTCAAAAAATAATAGCTGAGTTCTAATCAATGGTTTTATGTAATACATACTCTTTTTGATACTAAATAAATTTTTCTTATCTTTTTTCCTCTTTTTTTCATATATATATAGGTGAAACATAAATAGTTCATTAATGAAATTTTTTTTATTAAAAATAATATTAAATTTTTATTTTCATTAAATTTTATATGATTACCCTTTAGCTTCAGTAGCTTACGTAATAGCATTTATCTACAAAATCTAATTCATAAATAAACTGATGATTTTTTTTTTAAATACTTGAACTGGTATAATTTTTTTTCAATTTAATGAAAATATTAATTAAGACCTAATGAAAAGTTATGATTTAGGTAAATACATCATTGACTAATTGTTTATTATTAATAAAATTATTCTATATTCGAATTTTTATTGAATTTTCATTACAATTGACAAGGTAGCATTTGTTTGCAAAAATAATAGCTAAGTCCTAGTCAATGGTTTTTTGTAATGCATACTCTTTTTCATACCAAATAAATTTATCTTATCTTTTTTTCTCTTTTTTTCATATATATAGGTAAAACCTAAATAGTTCATTAATGAAATGTTTTTTATTAAAAATAATATTAAATTTTTATTTTCATTGAATTCTATATAATTACCCTTTAGCTCCAGTAGCTTACGTAATAGCATTTATCTACAAAATTTGATTCATAAATAAACTGATGATTTTTTTTTAAATACTTAAACTGGTATAATTTTTTTTCAATTTAATGAAAATATTAATTTAGACCTAATGAAAAGTTATGATTTAAGTTAATGCGTCATTAAATGATTGTTTATTATTAATAAAATTATACTTTATTTGAATTTTAATTAAATTTTTATTACATTTAACAAGGTAGCAATTGTTTTAAACAATAATAGCTAAGTTCTAATCTATAGTTTTATGTAATGCTTACTCTTTTTGATACCAAAGAAACTTATCTTATCTTCTTTTCTCTTTTTTTTATATACATATAGATTAAACGTGAATAGTTCATTAATCAAATGTTTTTTATTAGAAAAATATTGAATTTTTATTCTCAATAGATTATATATGATTACCCTTTAGCTCTAGTAGCTTACGCAATAGCATTTATCTACAAAAGTTAATTAATAAATGAACTGATGATATTTTTTTTCAAATACATGAAGTGATATAATTTTTTTTCAATTTAATGAAAATATTAATTTAGACCTAATTAAAAGTTATGATTTAAGTGAATACATCATTGACTAATTGTTTATTATTAATAAAATTATTCTATATTTGAATTTTTATTGAATTTTCATTACAATTGACAAGGTAGCATTTGTTTGCAAAAATAATAGCTAAGTCCTAGTCAATGGTTTTTTGTAATGCATACTCTTTTTCATACCAAATAAATTTATCTTATCTTTTTTTTCCTCTTTTTTTTCATATATATAGGTAAAACATAAATAGTTCATTAATAAAATGTTTTTTATTAAAAATAATATTGAATTTTTATTTCCATTAAATTCTATATGATTACCCTTTAGCTTCAGTAGCTTACGTAATAGCATTTATCTACAAAATTTGATTCATAAATAAACTGATAATTTTTTTTTAAATACTTGAACTGGTATAATTTTTTTTTAATTTAATGAAAATATTAATTTAGACCTAATGAAAAGTTATGATTTAAGTTAATGCGTCATTAAATGATTGTTTATTATTAATAAAATTATACTATATTTGAATTTTAATTGAATTTTCATTACAATTGACAAGGTAGCATTTGTTTTAAACAATAATAGCCAAGTTCTAATCAATAGCTTTATGTAATGCTTACTCTTTTTCATACCAAAGAAACTTATCTTATCTTCTTTTCTCTTTTTTTCATATATATAGGTAAAACATAAATAGTTCATTAATGAAATATTTTTTATTGAAGATAATATTGAATTTTTATTCTCAATAGATTATATAAGATTACCCTTTAGCTCTAGTAGCTTACGCAATAGCATTTATCTACAAAAGTTAAATAATAAATGAACTGATGATATTTTTTTTTTAAATACATGAAGTGATATAATATTTTTTCAATTTAATGAAAATATTAACTTAGACCTAATTAAAAGTTATGATTTAAGTAAATACATCATTGACTAATTGTTTATTATTAATAAAATTATTCTATATTTGATTTTTAATTGAATTTTTATTCTAATTGACAAAGTACTACTTTTTTAAAAAAATAATAGCTGAGTTCTAGTCAATGGTTTTATGTAATGCATACTCTTTTTCATACCAAATAAATTTATCTTATCTTTTTTTCTCTTTTTTTCATATATATAGGTAAAACATAAATAGTTCATTAATGAAATGTTTTTTATTAAAAATAATATTAAATTTTTATTTTCATTTAATTCTATATGATTACCCTTTAGCTCCAGTAGCTTACGTAATAGCATTTATCTACAAAATTTGATTCATAAATAAACTGATAATTTTTTTTTAAATACTTGAACTGGTATAATTTTTTTTCAATTTAATGAAAATATTAATTTAGACCTAATGAAAAGTTATGATTTAAGTTAATGCGTCATTAAATGATTGTTCATTATTAATAAAATTATACTATATTTGAATTTTAATTAAATTTTCATTAAATTTGACAAGGTAGCATTTGTTTTAAACAATAATAGCTAAGTTCTAATCAATAGTTTTATGTAATGCTTACTCTTTTTCATACCAAAGAAACTTATCTTATCTTCTTTTCTCTTTTTTTTATATATATATAGATTAAACGTGGATAGTTCATTAATCAAATGTTTATTATTAAAAAAATATTGAATTTTTATTCTCAATAAATTATAGATGATTACCCTTTAGCTCTAGTAGCTTACGCAATAGCATTAATCTACAAAAGTTATTTAATAAATGAACTGATAATATTTTTTTTAAATACATGAAGTGATATATTTTTTTTTCAATTTAATGAAAATATTAATTCAGACCTAATGAAAAGTTATGATTTAAGTTAATACGTCATTAAATGATTGTTTATCATTAATAAAATTATAATATATTTGAATTTTAATTTAATTTTCATTACAATTGACAAGGTAGCATTTGTTTTAAACAATAATAGCTAAGTTCTAGTCAATGGTTTTATGTAATGCATATTCTTTTTCATACCAAATTAATTTATCTTATCTTTTTTTCTGTTTTTTTCATATATATAGGTAAAACATAAATAGTTCGTTAATGAAATATTTTTTATTGAAAATAATATTGAATTTTTGTTCTTATTAAATTCTATATGATTACCCTTTAGCTTCAGTAGCTTACGTAATAGCATTTATCTACGAAATTTGATTCATAAATAATTTGATGATTTTTTTTTTAAATACTTGAACTGGTATAATTTTTTTTCAATTTAATGAAAATATTAATTTAGACCTAATGAAAAGTTCTGATTTAAGTGAATACATCATTGACTAATTGTTTATTATTAATAAAATTATTCTAAATTTTATCTTTAATTGAATTTTCATTACAATTGACAAGGTAGCATTTGTTTTAAACAATAATAGCTAAGTTCTAATGAATAGTTTTATGTAATGCTTACTCTTTTTCATACCAAAGAAACTTATCTTATCTTCTTTTCTCTTTTTTTTTATATATATATAGATTAAACGTGAATAGTTCATTAATCAAATGTTTATTATTAAAAAAATATTGAATTTTTATTCTCAATAAATTATATGGGTAATTCTTTCATACTTTTAAAAATCATGTTACTGCGTCATTTCTCCTAAATATGAGATAGCACATCTTGTTAGCAAATGTTCACTGATTTATTGAGTTATTAGAAACTAATTTTGTTATATTTTTAATGATAATTAGACGTGTCATTTTATGGCGGATGGGGAAAAGGGGTTTTTTTTTTGAAATTTAAATGTTACCAGGCCATGTAAAATGATAAATTACCGCTATAAAAAAAATGACTACTGCTTTTTTTATTTGAAATTCACACCAAAGCTTTATCTATACACATACTTTTGGAAAATCAAGAGCATGGGTGTGTGCCTGTTAACAAAAGTACTTTCTGAAAGGTTATTAAAATGTTACCAAAAATTTATATATTTTACTTTTTTCTGGAAAATACGATGCTGTAAAAAAGACTATTCAGCGGTGACATTTTAAACTACATCAAAAGGTAATATTTAGAATCACAAAGAGAAATTTTTTTATTAGGAACGTGTGCCTAGTGTAGATAAAGTTCTTTGTTCGTTTGAAAATATACTTAAAAAACATGACTCACTTTTGAAAATAGGTTTTTATCCACTAATATGAAAACCTAAGCTTTGATTCATCTTTTCTCTGTTGTGAACTTTGTAATTTACTATTTTATAATACTCAATGTAATCTTTAAGTTGCTTTTGAAGTATTATTTCGAGTATTCTGGAAATCATTGAATTTTTCCCGGCTATTAAATTTTCCAAATTTACATCGATTACCTAGTTTCTATCAATGTTTTAATTCTAAAGAGTTTAAACTTTAAAAAGCTCAGTTTTAGTATGTATTTAATAGCTTACACCTAGAACGTTAAGTTGAATCATCACTGAAATTTCTAGATTTTAAATTTAAAATTTTTAGATTTAATGTTTATTAAATAAACTAAAATATTTGGTCAAAAGGAATATAAGTATTTTTATTCGAAAATATAAACTACACAAATCTATGTCAAATTTCATACCCTAAGATTGACAATTTTAGCAAAAATAAATTGATATTCCACTCACTTATGATTTGTAATCAGGAATTCCAAAAGCCATTGGGTAACTAATATCACTCAATTTTAATACCCGAATCGCCAAAAATGAATTTTCCAAAAAAAATTGCCATTTCTGGCATATTTTATTTATTACAAAAAATTTTGTAATTATTAATGTAAATTGCGTATTTAAATATTTTCTGTAACATATTAAACATGTAAAAATGAAAAAGCTCAATGGAAAATGATCTATTATAGCCCAAAATACTTAAAAAACTGATCTGAGATAGGTAAAATATTATACCTGGGTGTGATAATAATGAATATATTTAAATGTCTTATATTAAAAAAAGCTATCTTCAAAAGTGAGTAATGCGATTTTTTCTTTTATTATCATTTTAATATATCAACATTTAAAAAAAATAAATTTGATACATGTGTCTTCAATTTTTTTTAATTTATTGAAAGTAAATTTTAACACTATGAAAAATTTACTCGAAAATCTGTCTTTTGATGTTTGTTAAAAAGACTACCCTTAAAAGTGAGTAAAACGATTTTTTTTTTCATTATAATACGTCAACATTCAGAGAAAATTAGTTTTACACGTGTGCCTGTATTTTTTTTTTTTAATTTGTTGCAGGTGAAATTTTAACATTATGAAAGATTTACCCATATATGATTAACCTTTAGCTCTAGTAGCTTACGCAATAGCATTTATCTACAAAAGTTAATTAATAAATGAACTGATGATAATTTTTCTTTAAATACATGAAGTGATATAATTTTTTTTCAATTTAATGAAAATATTAATTTAGACCTAATTAAAAGTTATGATTTAAGTGTGTTATGTCCGGTCACCTTAAATAGGTTTACTCGGACATGTGTTTGTTTGGGATATTTCTTGTTGGTATTGTTAAATATTTTTTGGTTTTTAAAAGACTGCGGGATAGAGGAGCTTAATCGCTTACCTTGTCTTAACTGCTGGCTGCGTGGTCGAAAGCAAAGGGGTTTGTCTACTTAATAAACTTTACACTGAAGGGCGCAGTGCTCCTCTCTGGTTGCCCGTTTGTTAATTATTTAGGAACTGGATTAATGGCACTTATGTTCGCAGAGATTATTTTTGTATATTTTTGTAAATGATATTTATTATTTTATTACAAATGTTGTACAAGCTATTGATAAGTGAATCGCGCAGATTTACAATAATAAATCGGAAGAAACCTCGTTAGTATTTTTATTTGTTCTTATTTGAAAATAAAATAGGAAATATTCTTTTTATTAACACACTTTTTCCCCTAGCAGTAAGTTGTATAAAAATCGCGTTTTTATTGGACTGACTTGTTAAAATAAGCGCGCGACTAAATTAAGTTATTTCGCTTGTAATTAAATTTAAGAAGGAAATAAAGCGCGAGTTACAAGTTTTTATTGATACGATTTTACACTTGATTTATGTGCAAGTCGAAAAAGGTGTTACCCTTGCGAGGTCTAACTGCGGACTGACTTATTAAAATTATTTTTCTCTGCAAGAAAGGTACAAATCTAGAAATAAAATGCAAGTTTGTCAAAATTTAATAGAGTCCCATTGGTCAGTTCGGCCGTGAGAAACTCTTTAGAATCTCACATTCGGTGACAGAAGATATCTTCTTATCACGCCTAAAAATGCTGAGGTAGCGTATACGGCGCGCGAACTTACTGCTTTTCTCTTAAGACTAATACAAGAAATTAAATTTATTTTTTTAATACAGTATATTCCTTATTACTAAAAGATTCATTTATTTATCTACTTATATGTATTTATTAATGTTATTTAGGGAGAGAACTGCAAATAAATATGTTTATATGCATACATAATGTATATGCGTATATATAATTATATATACGTACGCACATTTATATGTATAATAAAAGGTTAAAAAAATTAAAACAAAAAATGATTTTTCGTACGTCCGTGATTATGCGGATGTAACACCCCCACCGTGAAAACAAAGCAATAAGATTTTAATTGTTTTGCTTTGGGGTTCCCAACAGTTTGAGCTCGATGTCTCGGATGGTTTTTCTTGATGGTGGCATAGAGTTAGATCTGCTGAGTCCTCTTCTTGGCGGATTCAATGATTCCGTTGACCCAGTGGCTGTTCCGTGTTCTGATGTTTTATCCTTCTCTATACGTTCGGGCTTAGCCAGGCTCGTAAGCAAATGTGTTATCGAGCCGAAAATGGCTCCCAGGAGTCTTGTACTCCATCCATATACCGTGTATAGAGTGTATCCGCGGATTATGGTGTCGAAGATCAGTTTGATTACTTGGCATAACAGGATAATCATTAATATTCCTGCCGAGATTTGGCCAAATTTTTTAAACCCATTCCACATTTTGTTAAGTGTGGATTCCATCATTGTTTCCATTTCTTCTGGCGTCAACAGGTTGTTAAACTTTACAGAGCGCGTCCTTGCTTCTCTGTCGTTAAGCCGTCTTGCTATTGCTTCTAGCATTGCAGGCTTTTCGGCTGGAAAGATAGAATGTTCGCGTAGATTTTGCAGGTCTTCCGGTGTGTATATTCCATTTTCCAAGACTTCTGAGATGCTGGCGTGTTTCCAGGTCGGTTGGACAAATGGTTTTAGGGTTTGTGGTAGGTTTACCTCCGTTGCTGTAAGGTGAATCTTAAACCATTTCTCGCTGATTTTGAAGATACTTGGTATAAGTGTGTTGCAATCTCTAATCGTTCCTATTTGTGCTAGCACCTTGCTGATAGGTTTGGCGAAGTACGCTTCGTCATCGCAAGTCACTGGTACTTCGTAGTAGCATTGTTCTGTTTTTCTTATTTTGCAGGATCGTGGTACACATTGAATTATGTGGGCGACTTCTCCTGCTGCTATGGCTAAATAACCTTGCTTCTTCATAACTTTCATGGCAAAAAGGTCTGGATTTGAGAACGCCAGAGGTAGAGCATTTTCTATGATTTGCTTCTCCAATATACATCGGTGCAGGACTATGTCACGATATAGTGATCCTAGTTGTTTATCGAGATGTCTTCCGAGATTCATTATTTTTGCGTTAAAATATGTAGTAAGGATGATATCTGGTACCTCCAAGCTTTTTCGGGTGGTGAATGATTTGCCTCTTGTGGTTTCCAAAATGAATAGTTCTGTTTGATCCGTTTTAATTAATTTATATCCGCATAGCATTTCTTCTCCAGTTTTGGTTAGACCAAAATTTATCTTCCCAGTTGAATTACCAAAGTAGATAACAGGAGCGTTCGAATTGTTATCAACCATACGTGTCCCTATACCTTCATATAGGATGGTGAATTCATCGAACTTACATGTGGATCCCATTACTGGAGTCCAGAAAATGCAGCTTTCTTCCTCATCAATGCATCTACCGCTGGTGTAGCTGCATCGAGTTCCGGTGCTTAGGATCACCATATTCTTTTTTTATCTACGGTGACCTCGTAGTCTGTTGCTTTGATCTCCAGCTTCGCAGTTACGACTACCTTTTCGTATTCATATCCATTATCATTGTAAGTTGTACCCTCACAATATCCGTTTGCATCCAATCTTCCGGCGACTGTGACAGTCCTTCTATTGGTCGCGTTCACCAATAGATTATTTATTACGGAGCGTCCATATTTATATTGGCCATATCTAACGAGATCTTCGCATGCTTCTCTCGTTGCCAACTCCATGAATGTGGTAGAGCCTCCTTTTACTTTTGAGTTGTGCGAATGCATACCGCAATACGTAATTTCCTGCTCTACCTTTATTCTACATTGGTAAGCTCGGACCTTGAAATATTGAGTATGTTGTAGCAGCTGGAGGTATATTTCTTCTTTAGCAGGTGCTGCGTCGGATAGCACGCAGTCTCCGACTTCTGTAAGTGCTATAGTCGTTATGTTGGGGGTGGCAGATCCGCATTCATATGTCGTAAAAGTGACGGCGACTCGAATATAAGTGTACAAAAAGAACATTAATTTGCAGTTCATCCTCCTATAACAAAAAAAATAACTTAAGATTATTCGTAGACTCATTATGCTGATACAGGTATGGTTATTATGTTGCGTAGTTACAGTTGATTGAGGTTATAAGCATTTTTACCCAATTACTAAGATAAATTTTTAAAGATGCGTGATTAGGTAAAGTGAATTCACCAACTTGCTTAAGTTTCTTTATTCGTTATTACATCCAAAGAAAAGAAAAATTTGGATATGCACACGTATCACAAAGCAAAGAAATCGAATGATAAAAAATAAATAATACGCAGATTTACGTTAATTATCGTTATGCGTATTCACTTTAAGAAATCTTTAGTCAAATGTAGAGTTCTGATCATTATCGATCGAGCTTTCAGATCTTAGTTTCGTTAAGCGCAATTTATTTGGGTGTACAATTTTCGTAGTATTTTTAAAAGAAATTTTAATATTTCTACCATTTTCTAATATCTCAAGAATTCTATGTGGCCCGGTATACTGCGGTTGAAACTTTCCCTTTTCTAGGTTCTATTAATAGCATTACGTGATCATTAACCTTAAAATTACACGGGTTTAACTTCCTATCGTAATATTCCTTGGAACGTCTTTTTGCGTTATTTAGATTTTCTTTAGCTAATTCGTGTATTTCTAACAATTTTGATCTTAATCTAGTCAAATAGTCATAATAAGTATCGGTAGTATTTTCCCCCAATACCGCCCTCGCTGATGGAACGCGAGCTATCTTCCCATATACGCATTCGTATGGGGTGAGCTTCGTCCCTTCATGAACGCTGGTATTGTAGGAAAATGTCGCACATTCACACCATTCATCCCATTGTCGTATATTTGATACATAGTTCATTAACCATTCCTTTAACGAGTGATGCATTCGCTCAATAGATCCATTGGATTGAGGGTGAAATGCGGTGGTAGTACATGTTTTAATTTTACACATTTTCGCGACGTTTTTCATTAATGAACTGATAAAATTCGCACCTTGATCCGTCAGGACTATCCTTGGTGACCCATGAATAAAAACAAATCGTTTTAGAAAAGCATCGGCAATTGCTGTTGACGTAGTGGAATCTAAAGGGACAGCTATACAAAATTTTGTTAACAAATCTTGCATCGTCAAAATGTACATGTTCCCATTTCTGGTCCTATCCAATGGACCTACGATATCTAACGAAATCTTTTCGAAGCTAGAACCCGGTGTGTCTGTTAACACCATAGGTTGCCTAACCTTATTTCTAACTAGTTTATTTAGTTGACAAGTGCGACACGCGTTGACAAAATTTTGGATTCCCGCTTTCATATTTGGCCAAAAATAGTGTTGTCTAACTCGGTTATATGTCTTTGTTATACCTTTATGGCCGTTTATTGGTGATTCGTGAATTTCGCGTATAATTTGTTCACGCAGATCTACTCCTGGTATTTGTATTAAGTTTTTACAGATTATTATCTTAGTTTGAGAATCTGAAAATATATCTTTCAACAGATCGACAATTTCACTCCACGTGATATCGTCTATCTGTTCTGTTTTCGAAATTCTCAAGGATACCAGAGACGTTGTTTGGCATACGTCTAGCAGCGAAAAAATAGCATCCTTGAAAATTTCTCTATCTGTTTGTATATGCAGATTTTCTTTAATTGGCAAAGCTATCAGAATCTTTTGTCATTTTCAATGACTTTTGCTCTTGCAAGGACAATATCTTGCAGGGGCGGAAGTCTTTGTTCTTGTTGCAGAAAAAGTGCTCCTGAGTCGAGAGGTTGATTTTTTTTGTGTTATGAAATAGGTCAGATTGTCTTTTGCCATGAGAAAGTTATCTCTCGTTTCGATTATATTTCGTGATGGTCGAGGTCGATTTGATTCGTCTCGACCTATCTCATACTCAACAGATAGAGGAGCTTCATTCGCCCTGGACGGATTTGAATGTAATTCGTCCCTGAGCGATTGATGATCCTCAGAAAAATTTGTATTTTCATTCATAGCATCGTCAGTCACGTGAGCGTCTTCGGGTGGTTTATTTGCTGTAGCTTCTAAAGATTCCTTAAGGATGTCTAGCGTCCGTGACAGTTCGTCGGCTGGCAGTTTATATCTGTCTTGCTCGATTTTAGTCAATTTTACGCTTGTTAGTATACTGTCGAAGGGTATCTTATCGTCATAGTCAAAAGAATATATATGTTCGTCTCCGTCTTGACGCGTTAACCATCGTATAGATATTACTTTATTATTTGATTTCAGGTACTGTTTGCTTTGACATAAATAAAAACTGTCCTTACTGTTTCTTACTGCTAGGAAGTCATTCTTTTTAAACAGTGTCTCGGTTGCGATTGACTCTAAAGCGTTTATTTTATAGACCGGTTTACACGTATTTTCCTCGGAAGTTATCTTAACGATTTCTTTAGTTTCCGATTCGCGTATATTTTGCACTTCGTTATCCGGAGGGTTACGTGATAGCGCGTCGGCGACGAAATTAATTTTTCCTGGAAGATATCTGATTGTAAAGTCAAATTTGTCTCTTAATTCAAAATACCATTTTTTTAATTTAGATGTACAGTCCTTTATTTTGTGCAGCCAAACGAGAGGTTGGTGGTCAGTTATAAAGGTGAAATGTCGGCCAATCAGACAATAGTCGAATTGATCGCCGCAAAATCGCATTGCGAGTAGTTCCTTTTTGATAGTGCTATAATTCATCTCGGTTTTTGTAAGCAATCGGCTTGCGTAAGCTACAGGTAAATCTGAATTTTCCTTCTTTTGAGATAGGACACCACCGACTGCGTAGTCTGAGGCGTCTGTTATTACAAAGAATTCCTCTTCGAAGTTTGGATGTTGCAAAATTGGTTCATTAATTAGGCAGTTTTTGAGCGTCTCAAAAGCTATTTCCTGTTCATCTGACCAATTGAAAGCTACTGCTTTCTTCAAAAGGTTTGTCAGTGGCTTTGCGATCGTTGCAAAATTTGGGATGAAACGTCGATAATATCCGCACAGACCAAGAAATTGGCGTATTCCCTTGACATTTCGTGGACGAGGGAATTTTTCGACAGCTTGGGTCTTATTTGGGTCTGGTCTCATGCCTTTATGACTAATCTCGTGACCAAGAAATGTCACTGATGTTTCGTAAAATTGGCACTTTTAAGGGATTTAATTTTAGGTTAGATTTCCTTAAAGTCTCTGTGAATTCCAGAAATAATTCGTCTAGATCGTTTAGATTTTCCGCAAATAGTATGACGTCATCAATATATCCTAGCTTTCCTTTTCCTTTCGAGCTTAGATCTAACGGTTTATGCCCTAATATTTTATTGGTTAATTCTTGAAAAGTACTTGCCGCTGTTCGAATTCGGAAAGGCATTCTTTTGAAGTGAAAGTGACCATAAGGAGTAGAAAAGGCTGTTTTCTCTCGGTCTTCTTCTCTAATCATCACCTGATGGAAACCTGAATACATATCCACGACGATAAAATAGCGAGCCCCGCCGAGCTGCTCGACTAAATGCGTAATATATGGGATTGGATGTGGATATGGCTTGATTTTTTTCATTTAATTTTCGGAAATCGACTACAACTCTCCACTGTGGCTTCCCTTCAATATCGTCTTTCTTTTTGACAACCCAGAGAGGACTGTTAAAAGGCGATTCACTTCTTTCGACTATATCTGATCCTAACAATTTACTTATTTGCTCGTAAACAACTTCTTGCAATTTTTGAGGTATTGGATACTGTCTTACGTTCACTGGTTCTTCGTCGTAGGTTTCGATTTTATGTTCGATTATGTTAGTGGCAGAAAGGGGTTCTCCTTTCAAATGAAAAACATCAGCAGTTTTTTCAATGAGCTTCTGCAGCCTTGCTTCGTTTTCTTCCGCTATATGGTTTTTAGGTATGTCGTTTAATATACATTCTGTTCTGTTTTTGACATTAGCATTGTATATTCGCTCAAAATTTTTGTGTTTTGAACTTCGATTATCCTTTTTATATGGCTTGACGTAGAATTCAGTGACAGTATTTATGTCTAAGATAGTTCTGTTGATGCATGGTTCTATATCAGAGTAATTTACATAAGTTTCTATTGGTTGATTCACCTGATTTATTTCGATATAGTCCAGCAAATTTGCACCTGGAAGGAAATCTCGAATTATTATATCTTCTTTAGTGGTTTCTGTGCTTTCGTTATCTGATATTTCAATTTCCCCTTTTGTTAGACTTGTGCTTACCGTGTTGCGCGGAGCTTTTTCGGGCTTAGCATAAGTCTTGTAGGTGCTATGTCGCACATTGTCACCGTCGCTTACCGTGTTGCGCGGGGCGTTTTCGGACTTTGCGTACGATGGTTTTGGATTTCGGCCGGGGGATTCGATTAAATTTGCGATAGAGTTCGGAGCGTCATCGTCTACCGTGTCGCGCGAAGCATTTTCGGACTCAACGCATGACGTTGCAGAATTGGGTAACATCTGCACAGGAACCTTAGATTTAGGAATTATATTTTCTTGAATTTGAAGGTCTTCTTCGGAAGATGAGCAAATAGTACTGTCTGAGTAGCGTCTCTGAAAGACTCGATCGTATTCTTCACCATATTCGAAAGTAATTAAGTCATTGATTAGTTCATCGGCTGACCTCGTATCATCTACATTGGCCTGCATAGAAATAAGAGAAGGCGCTTGGTTCGTGACGTTAACTTCTTTTATATCTTCTATATCCATGAAGAGAGTGCTATCTTTGTCTATAAAAAATTTTCTCGTTACGATGCTGATAATATTTCTGTGTTGGTTCTTGAGTTAGCGGTGTTATTTTTAGGTCAATATCAAAGATATTGGTATTGAATACCTCTATGTCAACGTAGCCTTAGTCGTTGATTGCCATGATGTTTCCTGCCACTATGCCTTTTTCGTTAAATTTTATTTTCCTAATATAGCCATATTCATCTTCTGGGTTATTCAACGGGAAACGTACAGTTGCGGTTGCTAGAGCAGGTATTCTTTTAACGTCTTTTAAATTTACGAAAGGCAAGGTTTTGTCCTCGAAAATTAGTGCCTTTCGATAGAAATCGAGGCTTGCACCGTGCTGCTCACAGAAGTTTGAATCTATAATTGCTTCTGTTTTCATCGGACAATCATTGGCGACTATAATGACCTCTGTTGGAGATCCATATATGTCAATGACGCATGTACCAATCGAAGGTATATCGGTTCCCGATATTCCTCTTAACAATGGTCGGTTTGATTCGTTAACCATTACGTCTCCGTTAAAAATGCCTATTTTGGCTATATTGGGCTGCGCACCTGAATCAACCATAGCTTCAACGAAATTATGTAGAAATTGCGGGGATTCCACGATGACGATTGGCGTTGTTTCTTCTAAGTTGACGGTGTAGATGTAAGTTCTGTTACAATCGCGTTCACTGGACGCGTTTTCTCGGTTGCCGCTCCAGGAGCGCCCTTCGCTGGAGCATTCGTCTCGTTTTTTTGTTGATTCTCTTTGACCCATTTTAATTTACGGCACTTTTCCTTTACATGACCTCTGTTTTTGCAATAGGCACATATTTTTATCTGGTAATTGTTATTATGACTTTTGTTTCTGTCACTTGATTGGTTGTTAGTCTGGTTGTATCTCCCCTGATTAGATGTGGTTGCTCGTGGCACATCCGGTTTTGCAGCTGTTGCTTCGTTCATATCTCGTCTGTTTTCATAAAGATTTTTATTTCTTTCGTTGATCTTATATCCATGCTTCAAGTTGTCCCTATCAATCTGCTTATCTACCGCGATTGCGTCGTCGAATACTTCGTTCAGAGTTAAGTTTGCTGGGTTTTTAAGCCTTTGCCTAAATTCCGGCGGTAAGCCGTCTCGAAATCCTTCGATTATATCTCCTTCGATTTCAGAAAGTTCGTCACGATTTAATTCATTGCTGATATCGAAACGTTTTCGATCGATAATAGCTTCTTTAAGGTCAACGATTCGTGTAATAAAATTAAGTAGTGACTCGTTCCTTCCCTTATAAATTTGATCAAGTTTACCTCTTAGATTGTTTAGAGTTTCTGTGGGGGCAAAAACGGATTTTAGTCTATCGACGAATTCGTCCAATGTTCCGAAATTATTGTGCTCGAACGCGATATACGCTTTGTCTTCGAGTTTATTTTTCACTAACTTTATTAACTCTCTCTCAAGGTGCTGAGGAACTATTTGAGTTGCGCGTTTGCATGCTCTGACAAAAGGTATTAAGTTTGTTCCGTCAAATTTTGGTATGCTGTTCAAGGCCTCCTTTATGTAAATGCTTGGTGGCACAGTCCAGGAATTCTGTGGTTCTGCTAGGTTATTATGAGGTCTTGATGCTGGGTCTGGTGGTAATGTCTGCTGTGCTTGCGGTACGGGAGACGTTGAGCGAGTTGCACGCATTCGATCTATGTCACGGCGCATTTTTGCTAATTGCTTTAGCACGTCCTCTGTCGACTCCTCGGTTTCGTCTATTGGCTTTAACCTCAAATTCGTTTTATTTTGAGATCCCAAATCTATTTTATTAGCTTGTGCTAAGGGAAAATTTGATACACTAGAGGCAGTGTCTGATATGGTAATTTCAAGATTTTCGCGTCGTTTTCTTTCTTTTTCGAGTTCCTTTTCAAGCATTTGAACGCGTTCCTTTTCTACATTTAACGAGTCCATCGCGTCCTGCTTTAACCGTTCTGCCTCACTTAGGACTTCCTTCTCACGATTCCCTAGCACTTGTTCTAAATCCTTAATTCTTTGTTCGCGTTCTTTTAAGTTGTTAGCATATAGTCTTAACTCCTCTTCGGTGAGCGGCAAATCTTTGTCGTTAATTCCTCCGGTAGCCATTTTATAAGATATTTAAAATCTAGGCTATTTCAAAAAAAATAGACTATCGCTTGTGCAATTATTATTATAAATTGTTATTTATATATATAAAGATTAATTTCTTAGGTTAATTTTGAGAAAAAGGAGAAGAAAAAGAAATTTTAAATAAAATGCTCCTTATAGAAGAAAGGAAACGCGATATAAGAAGATTTTTTTAATCGATAGTAATTAGATTATTTTCCGACTGCATATGTTGACCGGCTTGGTCAACTTGCAAGGGCGATAGCGGAGCTGGTGCGGGTTGTAGTTCTTCGAGACTCAAATCGATTACAACGCGCTGCTGTTGCGGTTGTTGTATCCGGGGGGGAGTTATTAAATATTTAGCTGGCGTGTCGATTACGTATGGGTTAACGACTAGACCTCTTTTGGGCCGATTTTCTTTCTCGGTAGTAGAAATTGTGGCTCTAGATCAATGTCGTTTTCTTTGACCTACCCTATAAACCGCGCTCTGGCCTCTCCTTGCAGACTTAGCTTATCTGCTGTTTGCCTTATCTTAGGGCCAAGGCCTCTCCTTTTATTATCTGTCATTTACTGGAGAAATAAAGGGGAAAGCAGAAAAAGAAAAAAAAAAACAAAACCCCAAAAAAAAAAAATGATTATTTGAAGAGAGGAAGAAAAGAAAAAAGAAGAGGAGAAAGAAAAAATATTTATTAGAAAAAGTTGCTCCAACACCTAATTGTCTCTTTTCTCTTTCCAAGTCTTTTGCCGCTGTTAAGCGATAAAAGAGAACTAGCACTATATGCCGTGAGGCTCAATAGATACAAGCCCAAAATTGAAAATAAACTTTCAGATATAGGGTCAACTTGTTTCTTCCCTTTTTATTTTCTTCAGGTTGAGCCCTTCGTGCTGTTAAGCACAAACGGCGAATTGCAAGTCTTATGCCGTGAGGCTCAAGACCTACAAGACCCTCAAGAAATAAAACGTTATGATTAAAAAAAAAATTCTTTCTTTACTCTTCACCAGAAATTTTTAAATGCTGTTAAGCATGAAAAAATAATTTACGAGCTTTATGCCGTGAGGCTCAAAAACTGTAAACCATGTCAGAGAGAGAGAGAGAGAGAGAGAAAAAAAAAGAAAGAAGAGAAACAGAAAACAAAAAAAAAATGAAAAAAAGAAAAAAAACAACGAAAAAAAAACAGTAATTTTTAACTTATTTAGTGCAGAATTATATTTGCAAAAAAAAATAAAAATGGTTCACTTCATATTAACATAAGAAAAAAAAGTAGCAAAGGAAGAATTAAAAGTAAATGTATAAGCGTTAGTTTAATCTTACGCCTTGCGTTAGATAAGCTGATTGACTGAGTTTTTATTTTAGCTATTTGTAAGGTAGAGTTTGTTACTTCAGAAAAATGTTAGTTATAGAAACAGGAAAAAGTAAAGTATTTACTTTTACTTAATGTTAGATTTATTGATTTGTTTGTTAATTTATGTATAAATAAATAAGAATTGAAATAAATGTTCTATGCTCATCTAAAGCAAGTATTTTGTCTAGTTACCTAGCGTTTCCCTGCGATAAAGAACGTTTTGAACAATGTATTTCAAATAAGAAAGGCGTTATTAGATTTTATTTTTGATTTATCAACTTATAAATAAGTTAACAGATCGAAAAATCTTTACTCTATGCTCATCTAAAACAAGTATTTTGTCTAATATTATTTAGCGTTTCCCTGTGATAGAGAGCATTTCGAGTGTAATTAATTAGTATAAAAAGCAGTAATAAAAATAAATTTGTTAGTGTTTATTAGTTATTTGACAAGAAATATCCCACCGTCACTGTCACCATTTGTTATGTCCGGTCACCTTAAATAGGTTTACTCGGACATGTGTTTGTTTGGGATATTTCTTGTTAGTATTGTTAAATATTTTTTGGTTTTTAAAAGACTGCGGGATAGAGGAGCTTAATCGCTTACCTTGTCTTAACTGCTGGCTGCGTGGTCGAAAGCAAAGGAGTTTGTCTACTTAATAAACTTTACACTGAAGGGCGCAGTGCTCCTCTCTGGTTGCCCGTTTGTTAATTATTTAGGAACTGGATTAATGGCACTTATGTTCGCAGAGATTATTTTTGTATATTTTTGTAAATGATATTTATTTTATTTTATTACAAATGTTGTACAAGCTATTGATAAGTGAATCGCGCAGATTTACAATAATAAATCGGAAGAAACCTCGTTAGTATTTTTATTTGTTCTTATTTGAAAATAAAATAGGAAATATTCTTTTTATTAACACACTTTTTCCCCTAGCAGTAAGTTGTATAAAAATCGCGTTTTTATTGGACTGACTTGTTAAAATAAGCGCGCGACTAAATTAAGTTATTTCGCTTGTAATTAAATTTAAGAAGGAAATAAAGCGCGAGTTACAAGTTTTTATTGATACGATTTTACACTTGATTTATGTGCAAGTCGAAAAAGGTGTTACCCTTGCGAGGTCTAACTGCGGACTGACTTATTAAAATTATTTTTCTCTGCAAGAAAGGTACAAATCTAGAAATAAAATGCAAGTTTATCAAAATTTAATAGAGTCCCATTGGTCAGTTCGGCCGTGAGAAACTCTTTAGAATCTCACATTCGGTGACAGAAGATATCTTCTTATCACGCCTAAAAATGCTGAGGTAGCGTATACGGCGCGCGAACTTACTGCTTTTCTCTTAAGACTAATACAAGAAATTAAATTTATTTTTTTAATACAGTATATTCCTTATTACTATAAGATTCATTTATTTATCTACTTATATGTATTTATTAATGTTATTTAGGGAGAGAACTGCAAATAAATATGTTTATATGCATACATAATGTATATGCGTATATATAATTATATATACGTACGCACATTTATATGTATAATAAAAGGTTAAAAAAATTAAAACGAAAGATGATTTTTCGTACGTCCGTGATTATGCGGATGTAACAAGTGAATACATCATTGACTAATTGTTTATTATTAATAAAATTATTCTATATTTGAATTTCAATTGCATTTTCATTCTAATTGACAAGGTACTACTTTTTTTAAAAGATAATAGCTGAGTTCTAATCAATGGTTTTATGTAATGCATACTCTTTTTCATACCAAATAAATTTATCTTATCTTTTTTTCTCTTTTTTTCATATATATAGGTAAAACATAAATAGTTCATTAATGAAATGTTTTTTATTAAAAATAATATTAAATTTTTATTTCCATTAAATTCTATATGATTACCCTTTAGCTCCCGTAGCTTACGTAATAGGATTTATCTACAAAATTTGATTCATAAATAAACTGATAATTTTTTTTTAAATACTTGAACTGGTATAATTTTTTTTCAATTTAATGAAAATATTAATTTAGACCTAATGAAAAGTTATGATTTAAGTTAATGCATCATTAAATGATTGTTTATTATTAATAAAATTATACTATATTTAAATTTTAATTAAATTTTCATTACAATTGACAAGGTAGCATTTGTCTTAAACAATAATAGCTAAGTTCTAATCAATAGTTTTATGTAATGCTCACTCTTTTTCATACCAAAGAAACTTATCTTATCTTCTTTTCTCTTTTTTATATATATATATATAGATTAAGCGTGAATAGTTCATTAATCAAATGTTTTTTATTAAAAAAATATTGAATATCTATTCTCAATAGATTATATATGATTAACCTTTAGCTCTAGTAGCTTACGCAATAGCATTTATCTACAAAAGTTAATTAATAAATGAACTGATGATAATTTTTCTTTAAATACATGAAGTGATATAATTTTTTTTCAATTTAATGAAAATATTAATTTAGACCTAATTAAAAGTTATGATTTAAGTGAATACATCATTGACTAATTGTTTATTATTAATAAAATTATTCTATATTTGAATTTTAATTGCATTTTCATTCTAATTGACAAGGTACTACTTTTTTCAAAAGATAATAGCTGAGTTCTAATCAATGGTTTTATGTAATGCATACTCTTTTTCATACCAAATAAATTTATCTTATCTTTTTTTCTCTTTTTTTCATATATATAGGTAAAACATAAATAGTTCATTAATGAAATGTTTTTCATTAAAAATAATATTAAATTTTTATTTCCCTTAAATTCTATATGATTACCCTTTAGCTCCCGTAGCTTACGTAATAGCATTTATCTACAAAATTTGATTCATAAATAAACTGATAATTTTTTTTTAAATACTTGAACTGGTATAATTTTTTTTCAATTTAATGAAAATATTAATTTAGACCTAATGAAAAGTTATGATTTAAGTTAATGCATCATTAAATGATTGTTTATTATTAATAAAATTATACTATATTTAAATTTTAATTAAATTTTCATTACAATCGACAAGGTAGCATTTGTTTTAAACAATAATAGCTAAGTTCTAATCAATAGTTTTATGTAATGCTTACTCTTTTTCATACCAAAGAAACTTATCTTATCTTCTTTTCTCTTTTTTTATATATATATAGATTAAGCGTGAATAGTTCATTAATCAAATGTTTTTTATTAAAAAAATATTTAATTTCCATTCTCAATAGATTATATATGATTACCCTTTAGCTCTAGTAGCTTACGCAATAGCATTTATCTACAAAAGTTAATTAATAAATGAACTGATGATATTTTTTTTTTTAAATACATGAAGTGATATAATTTTTTTTTAATTTAATGAAAATATTAATTTAGACCTTATTAAAAGTTATGATTTCAGTGAATACATCATTGACTAATTGTTTATCATTAATAAAATTATTCTATATTTGAATTTTATTTGAATTTTTATTCTAATTGATAAGGTACTATTTTTTTCAAAAAATAATAGCTGAATTCTAATCAATGGTTTTATGTAATGCATACTCCTTTTCATACCAAAGAAATCTGTCTTATCTTTTTTCCCCTTTTTTTCATATATATAAATAAACCGTAAATAGTTTACGAATTAGTTGTTTTTTATTAAAAAAATTATTTAATGTTTGAATATAAATTGAATTTTTATTCTAATTGAAATTTATATGATTATCCTTTAGCTTTAGTAGCTTAGATAATAGCATTTATCTATAAAAGTTTATTAGTAAATGAACAGGTAATAGTTTTTTCAATTTCATGTAAATGTTAGTCATGATTTAATTAAATATCCTGTCATAAGTTAATTTATTACTTAATTAATCGTCTCTACATATGATTTAAGGAATAAGGGGGACGAGCTCAGGAAGAGCTAAAACAACGTAAAATAACGTTAAAAAAACAGGGAAAAATTTGAGGATTTCTTATGGATTACCCGAGGAGGAGTTAAAATTACATAAAATAAAGTAGAAATAACGGAAAAAAGTTGAGGATTTTTTAAGGAGGAGTGAGGGAGGAGGAAATGGAGAGGTGAGGAGGAGAAAATAAAGAGGAAATAAAGAGAAGAGAAAGAGAAAAAGAAAAGAAAAAGGAGATACAAAAATAACGTAAAATAACGTAAAAAAGAGGGAAAAAAAGGAGAATCAAAATACGGTAAAGAGAAGTGAAAAAGAAGAGAAAAGGAGGAACTTGGTCGTAAAAATTTTCCTTACAACTATATAATATAGATATATATATATATATATAGACAGATAGAATCTTTAAGAATATATTTATATTTATGTGTATAAATATATATGTATATAAATATAAATATATACGAATACAGTTATACATATATACACGTACATATGTGAACGGATCTATAAACCCGTACATTATCATACACACATAATATATATATATATATATATATATATATATATATATATATATATATATATATATATTGTGATGCATTTATTGCATCTCAATAGATGATTTATTCAAAAGAATAAAAGAGAAATATGAGCCGAGATGCACTTACTAAACTGATTATTAATTAACTTAATTAAAGAAATAAATCAGTTGTATTTTGTTTGTTTTGAGGAACAAGAGAATTAACAAGAGCAGACGACTTACCGGTAGAGAAAGGAAGAGAGTAAGGGGAACCTAACCTCAGCTCAGAACACGTGGTGAAGGAAAAACCACTGTCACCATCAGTTTTTCATAGTGCACTAGGAGTTGAGCTATGGTGAAGGCTATAACGTCATAACACTAGTGCACATAACATATAAAAAGAAGAGAACACACGTGCAGAAAAATAACCTGTGATAGTGCTCCTGTGCGTCGCCATCTTATATTCTTGATGACGACGTGCACGCCGCGGCACTGTCACCCGTACACTTCCACACACACACACACACACACACCCGGTATATAGGTACATATGCACAATGCACTCGCGGTACGTGATGACGAGCGAAACCGGGAAACGACGCGAAACATTAGAAACACGTGCTCGAGAATAAAGAGAAAGCGTCGGTAAGTGACCGACTCGCGACAGAAATCGAGTCATGCGTAAAAAGAGTAAAGGATCAGCGAAAAAGAGGAGCCAGCTATAGCTTATATATCAGGCTAATACATACATGGGTAATTGTAGAAATAGCAGTAGAATGAATATCGTACATGGTCAATTGTAAGAATATCAAGCGGTGTAAATCTTTTATATGAAGATACGTGAAATCGAGAGCGAGAGTGATAAAAGATAGGAGAAATCGAGCGCTGGAGAGAGATAGTGATACAATCGCATGCAAAATTATCAAGACTTAGTTTATGGATGATTCTTAATATAAATTTAAATGGAGTGCGCAAGAAATAGAGGGCGTTAACATCAAAGAGGAAAGGTGTTGATTGGTTATAAGTCAATATCCTTTGTAATTGACAAATAACAATTAAGGAAAGGATTAATAACCAATCGATCAATAGGTATTGATCTATATGCTTAAGTTCAGTTTTAGAAAATAATTGATTCTTATTCTTGCTGTATTTTTTAGAGTAGCTTATTATATTTACATTGGTAAATAATATTCTCATTTTATGAAAATTGATTTTCATTTTAATTTGAATTCATCTAATGACGTGACAGCAATAATTAAATGTAATCATGTGTAAAACTCAGGAGCCATTTGAACAAATAATTAAAATCAGCATGTCATAGATATTGGTATATACAGTGCGTCCCATGATTATAAAACCACCTAAGATTTGGATGAAACTTTTATCGGAATGTCAAAAAGAATTGCGATATCGTTTTAAAAACTATGGAATATTTTTAAAAATCACTTTTAAAAGAAAAAAAATATCGTCTGAAGGCTCATTAGAAAACTAAAAACTTTTTATTTTGTTATAATTACAAAATTAATACAATATTACATTTTTTATCCGTTTCATAACTATGAAACCATTTTGGAAAAACAGCGCAATTATATTTGTTAAATATAAAATTAATACCTTGATATGATATAATATTTTTGTTAATAATTTTAGTATTTAAATTTATTTTGTTAATATTTAATTGGTCCTCCACGGTTATAACCAGGAAAATTCTATTGGACATACTGCCAATTAAATTTTTTATAATTTCTTTTTCGATTTCACTCCAAGCTTCTAAAATTGCCTCTTTCAATTCATTGATGGTATTGTACTGCTTATTTTCAGCATAGACTCTACGTACAAGAATAGCCCATAAATTTTCCATCGGATTTAAGTCTGGAGAGCAAGCTGGCCATAGTAAAACTGAAATGTCTTTATTAACAAAACAGTTTTGTAGCTTTACTTGCATGAATTGATGCATTACCTTGTTAAAAATTAAATTTTCTGTTTCGTTTTGATCTAAATAAGGTAGTAATCGATTTTGCAGTACATCAATGTATTCTGTTGCATTCATTTTACAAGATGGAAAAGCTAAACGTAGAAGCCCATTTTTACAAAAAGCTTCCCAATCCACCAAGCTTCGCCTTCAAAATTTCTGCGTGAAAAATACTGAGGTTCCTTTCTCAAATCTTTCCAATAAGAGTGATTGCCATCAGGGCCGTCTAAATCAAATTTTTTTTCATCTAAGAAAATAACCTTGAAATATGATTAAATAAATTAAATTTCAATTCATAATTCACAATATTGTTACGATATTAGTACAATACTTACTCATTTACTTACTTTATTCCAATCAGTGTTTATGTTAAATCTTGCAAATTCAAGCCGAGCCTCTTTATGGCGTTGCAATAGCTTTGGAGCTTTTTTTAACTTTTGTCTTACGAGATGTTCTGATTTTTTAATTACTCTATAAATCGTACTGCGTAAAATTTTCAATTGCAATTCTTCTTTGATTTTTCGTAAGCTTTTTATAGAGTTACTCGCTGTTTTTATTATTTGTCGCTTAATCCGTGCAGTTACCTTTTTCTTTTGTCCCCCTTTTTTATTTTTACCATAAAAAGCAGTATTTTTAAGAAAATTTAAAACAACATTATGCGATCTTTTAAGTTTTCGAGCGATTTCTCGAATACTTATATTACTTTCACGATACGCTAAGATTTTTCCTCTTTCTTGTTCAGATAAGCATTTACCTCGAAGCATTATAATAACTTCTTTTAAATATAATAATAAAATGTGTAAAAGCGATAATAAAAATATCCAACAATGAAAACTGAATTTTAAACCGTTGACCATTAAAACACATTTTGTGACAGTCAAAAACTCCATTCTAGCCGATAGTGGTAGCGTCAGAGCGGGAAATTAAAAAATTTCCAAAATAAAAATATTTAAAAAAATAATTTTCATGATTTTATAATTAATAATAAATTCAAAGAAAGAAAGTTACTATAACAAAATTAATTTATTGTACTTATCTATAATTTTTAAATATTGCATAATTTTTAAATTATTTAAAAAATTATTAATAAGAGCAATAAATTTATTTTGTTACTGTAACTTTCTTTCTTTGAATTGATTATTGATTATAAAATAAAAAGTATTTTTTTTAATACTTTTATTTTGGAAATTTTTGAATTTCCCGCTCTGACGCTACCACTATCGGCATTGTTGATTCTATGATGAAATTTTCCAACTGGTTTTATAGTTTTAGAACAAAATAAAAAGTGTTATTTATGTTGATTTTGTAATTGTTACAGTAAAGAAAGTTTTAAAGTTTTAAATAAATGTTCAAATGATATTTCTTTTGAGATTAGTTTTTAAAAATATTCCATAGTTTTTAAAACGATATCGCAATTCTTTTTGACATTCCGATAAAAGTTTTATCCAAATCTTAGGTGGTTTTATAGTTATAGGACGCACTGTATTAATATTCAATTAATTTATTCTGATTGTCAGCGATATAAGATTAAACTCATGTCAGTTTTGGATGTATTGATATACCATATTGTTTGAGGCTGTACACGTCCAAATGCCCATAAAATCTATTTATCACTTCTACGTTTATCCATAACAATCTTCAAAATTATTTTTACTTTAATTACAATAAATGTATACTAAAAACATGAAAATGCACTTTCTTAAACAATTATAAGATTTTTTAACTTATCATTGATACGATGATTTCATAATTAGACACATAAAGTCAATTTATTTATTTTCAACTTTTATCCCACTTCACAGTAACACAGATTTTGATAATTCTGAAATTAAGTGATCAATTCTATAAAAAAAGTGAAATAACTAATTTTAATACAGCTTGCGTAGTATCATTTTGCAAATTATTTTGAAATAATTTAAAATTTTAAATTAAAAAAATTCAGCTAAAAATCAAATTTTTCAATTTTTTCAATGATATTTTTATTTTTTTTCAAGGGATCGCCAAGGGTGTCCACTCTAAAAATTTCAGGCCATATTTATGCATATATTACCTGCTTCGATGAGTTTTTTGGACATGGCATCATGGTTCGAAATCTTGAAAACTGATATTTCAATGTTTTAAATGACTTTAGCTCAGCGAATAACTACATTAGCACTTATGAATTACTTTTTTCTAAAAATTTAGAATATTTTGAACAAAAAAGTTTCTTGGTAATATATTCTTAAAACGCAACCCAACTGAGTAATTTAAACCTAAAATTAGTCAAATATGTCAAAAATATGGTTTTAGCCCAACTTTGAAGCTTCGTAGCTCTAAAAATATGTACTGAAGAGATTTATAAAAATTCTGAGTGGTCCATAATACGGAAAAGAACCATTTTACTAATTTTTAGCGAAAAAGAATTTTTCGTCCTTTGATTTGACAGAGAATGGGCGATATATATATGTATGAGCCATTCTAATTTATTTTGCTAAAGTGCCTGCGGGAGGTCGACTGAATTTTCTCTTGACCGACAAAAGCTTTTTTAATGCAACAAAACATGAATTAAAGCTTTTAGTTTGTGATTTATTTGATCTTTCATACATTTTTCAGTAAAAGTCTTAGTTCGTTGGTTATTCAAGTTTATATAAAGGCTTTTATTTACCACATTTTCGAAAAAATGTACATATCCTTGCCTAGGAGGCCTATTTGACAAAAAAAAAGAAATTTCTTATTTCAATCAAAAATTAATATCCTTAAGTTTGAGCCAAATCTGTTTCCTGGAGGTAGGGTGCTCTCCCTGTAAGTCAAAAACGGACCCTATCTGGCTGTTTTTTCTAGTTTTCGAATACTTGTCATTATTTGAATTTTGCACTAAATTAGACTCACGATTCGGCATTTTCTTCGTTTTGAACTAAACCTTTAAAAAATCATTAGTGCATTTAGATTTATAAAAAGGGTTTTGCTACAGAACCTTGAAGTTAAGGGGCGTATTTATGATTTTTTTCTATTTTGAATCCTCTTAAATCATAAATTTTTCATATTTTTACAATCAGCAGACTGTGTTGGATTTCTTTCAATAATTGAACGTTTTAAACGCTTAAGAATATTGAGAATAGATGGAGTTAATGAGGGTTGAATTTCATTAAACTCTTAAAAAGTGCGTTATAGCACTTTTTGGGCACTTAAAGCTTAAAATAAGGTGTCTTTTTTATTGCGAATATTGTTAGTTTTAGTATAAATATATCAAAGAAAACTTCTTCTAGAGGACCGTTTTTGGATTTCCTGATTATTTTTTGTGCATCTAGCTATTGCTTTTTTTTTAGACATTTACAACACTATATGCTCTTATGTATATCGTTCTATAGGTCGTCCTCCAAAATTGACTTTCCAAATTGATTGTTATATTCTTCTACATCACTTTAAAAAAAATATCAACACCGATCTCAGATTGAAAGTTTCACTAACCATAGAAAATATACAAGTGATGGAACGACTTTTAATAATAATGAAAAATTGCCTTTTAAGGCAATATAAAAACTAAATGAAAAATGACTTGGAAAAAATTCGTCAACCATAAGAAATTAGCATTTGACATATATTTTACTATGCTTTTTTATTTTTATCTGATGACTAATAACTAATTATTCAATAAATGCGAATGACTACTAAAACAATTTAATATAAAAATGGTCCTACTGATCGATAATACTCCCAATCATGTTACTTCTTAGGAAAAAATAACATTGATTAGCGGCATACTACCCACACTGTCGAAAATAGTAAGTGCTTGAATCATAACTGTAGATATACAGGTAAAACAAAACGCCAACTTAAAGATAGATGTAACGAACATAAAAGTTGTAAAAATTCTGACCCTGTTGACTCTTTGCGTATGAGTGGTGATGTTGCACATGCGTTTGATTAGAGGCACATAAAAAATAAATTGATAAAAAACGTAGAATTTCAGAATTTATGTTTATAAACTTTAATAAACATTCTATTACTATCTAATCAGACACATACCAACTCAGTAGAATGCATAAATATCGTCATTAAAGTCTGGTTACTCTTTGAAATTATGGTTGCATGGAATGTGACCATTTCGAGTATGTTCTGTCGTTTCGTAAGTAGTCGCTTAATTGGGTGTCGGTACAGTGAGCCTTCCGGGCAATCTTTATCTTTCGTGGTCCACGTATCGCTCCTGGGCGCCTTTGGAGTATCAATGCTCTTTGCAAGAATGCTATAACAAAGGCAGATGTACGAACTTAGCGATGAACTTCATTTCACAATGATAAAAATATACAAAAATTGCGAAATTGTTAGCAGTTTTTGCAATAACAAATTAAAAAACTGCGTATTATTATTATTTTCCGAAAAAAATAATAATTGTCACAGCTTTCAAGAAATGGGGGTAACGTGCTTTGAGCGGTGTAAATGTTTAAAAATGGAAAAAAAGAACAATACGAATCGTTTGCAAATTTATTGCTGATTCTCATAAGAATTTTATAATTTAGAAATTCTCAATGGTGGAACAGTAATTGATAAAGATATTTTATCAGCATCAGTTTTCACAAGCTGTCTGCGTGGAAACTATGTGCACATGTGCAACTAACAATGGTGTTGGACAAAGTATTTAAATGTTTAGACTTTAAATGCCTATACACTTGTTTACACATGCCTATATCCAATGTTGAAATGAACTGAACGCTATCAGTGAAAAATAAGAAAAATAAAAATCTTGTGATAATTAGAATAAGCTGATATTTACGAATCGATTATAACTGAGGTATTAAGTACCGCAGTTTGAACGCGAAATGTAACCAAATAAACATATTTGAGAGTGTTTGTTTTGTTGCGGTCTCAAGTGAGATTCTACAGCTGATTATTTAATACTGCATATTGAATTAACAAGCAGTTCCGACCATCTAATCACCTATCTTTAAGTAACAGGTATTTCAATTGTTAATATTCTGCATTATAATAACGCGAGATAAATATTATGCCATTATTTATGTGTCTATTATACATCTACAAATACCCTGCACCATCCATGTAAATGTAAATTTTATTTTATTGCTCAGTAATTAATTGATATAGGAATTAATATCAGGTATTAATAACAATTTTCATTATATTACTTTATCTATTAATCCTAATAAACATATGTAATAAAAATGTTGACTTTATATTAATTCCGATATCAACTAATAACTGAGCAATAAAATAAAATTCACATTTACATGGATCATGCAGGGTATTTATAAATACATAATAGACACATAAATAATGGCATAATATTTATCTCGTGTTATTATAATGCAGAATATTAACAATTGAAATACCTGTTACTTAAAGATAGGTGATTAGATGGTCGGAACTGCTTGTTAATTCAATATGCAGTATTAAATAATCAGCTGTAACATCTCACTTGAGACCGCAACAAATCAAACACTCTCAAATATGCTTTTTTGGTTACATTTCGCGTTTAAACTGCGGTACTTAATACCTCAGTTATAATCGATTCGTAAATATCAGCTTATTCTAATTATCACAAGATTTTTATTTTTCTTATGTTTCACTGATAACGTTCAGTTTATTTCAACATTGGATATAGGCATGTGTAAACAAGTGTATAGGCATTTAAAGTCTAAACATTTGAATACTTTGTTCAACGCCATTGTTAGTTGCACATGCGCACATAGTTTCCACGCAGACAGCTTGCGGAAACATTTGCAAACGATTCGTATTGGTATTTTTTTCCATTTTTAAACGTTTACACCGCTCAGAGCACGTTACTCCCATTTCTTGAAAGCTGTGATAATTATTATTTTTTCTGGGAAATAATAATAATACGCAGTTTTTTAATTTGTTATTACCAAACCTGCTAACGATTCCACAATTTTTGGTATATTTTTAATCATTGTAAAATAAAACTTATCGCTGAGCTCGTATATCTAACAAAGGCAGCAAATGAGAAGCTCTGACTGGCGGATGATGCAGGTATAGTGGTAACTGCTGATACCTGCAACCACTCCGACACTATTTGCACACACTACGCAGACAAATACGTGCGTGTCGCATCCATCCTAGTATGCATGAGATACTGGGGGCTTTATAAACAAGTATTGTGCATTGTTTAAAAATGGGATAAAGAGGATTTAGATGGGTTATGAAAGATAGGGGATAAAGAAGGAAAAGTGGTAGTGATTACACCCCTTCTTTTTGCTTTCTCATAGAGAAATCATTGTATCAATAAAAAAAATTTTTTTCTATTTTTTCATTAATTTGTACATATTTAGACTCAGGGAGTCGGAAAAAGTAGTTTCCAGAAAATGTCTGTGTGTGCGCGTGCGTGTGTACGCGTGTGTGTGTGTGTTAGTGTGTGTGTGTGTTTGTTTTTTTTTTTTTTTTTTTATCCGAAGAGGTGAAGAATGCTTTTTACCATGTCAGGAGCCCTGCGAGACTCCCCGTGTGTGGGACTCGCCAAGTGTTAGCACAGCTTGTCTGGTCGGATGGACGGACCAGTTCCTGCTTAATTCATAGCAGGACCCCTACCCACTAAACTCCCACCTCTTTTCTTCTGTGATCCTTTTCTTCCTCCCGCAGAACTGCTGGTAGGTAATACTTCACGGGGTAGGCGTTAGCTTATTTGCTCTTCCTTCTTAATGTCCTTCCCTACGTCCTCCCATCGCTGTTGATTGATTGGAGGTTCAGGATAGGTTGCTCTTCTTTTTTCTATCATCATCTTCTTGCTGCATCAGATCGTCTGCCACTTTCAGCATCGTCCTGTCGTCTTCCTCTTTCGGTATCGACCGGTCATCCTCTGAACTGACTCGGCCTCGACATCTATTTTCCTCTGCATCGGTGTAGGGAGCCCGATTTTTTTTTTTTTTTTTTCCTCCCTCACCTCCTCTTCTCTCTTCTCCTCTTCTCCTCCGTTCGTAGTTCCTCAATGACTTTCCTGGCAAGGTCAGTTGCTGCATTCCACGCCTTTTCAGTTGCAAGCATCCGTCGTATCAGATTCTCTGGCGTTATCGTCACGTCTAATGTGTTTTCAAGCTTTCGTCGTTGTGAATCAAATCTAGGACATGCGAAGAACATATGTCTTGCGTCCTTCTCTATTCCGGGACATGCTGGACATTCTGGTGAGTCCTCGTGTTTATACTTATATAAGTATTTGCGGAAGCATCCGTGTCCTGTGAGCATCTGTGTCAGGTAGTAGCTGGGGTCTCCATGTTGGCGGTTGGCCCATTCCGCTATACTTGGTATAAGCTGATGAGTCCATCTATTTTTTTCAGATCGGTTCCACTGTACTTGCCAGCGTTGTATGCTTTTTTGTCTCTCCCTTTTCCTACAGTCGTCCACGTTCAGTTTCCCTTGCTTTTGGAGCTCTTATATTCTCCTATATTCTTCTGCTAGAACCTCAATCGGCATTATTCCAGAGATTACATTCGCTGCATCTCTGGAAACGGTTCTAAATCCACTGGCCACTCTAAGCGCCATTTGCCGACTTACTGGGTATATCCTCCTTTGGCACACCTGCAGTTCCAGCGCACTTGACCAGATGGCAATGCCACAGGTCAGTATTGATGTTACTACTGACGCTAGCAGGGCTTGTCGCCTCGGTTAAGGCCCACCTACGTTCGGCATGAGGCGGGATAGCGCTCCTCCCACCGCAGACGCCTTAGTACTGGCGTGGTCAACTTGGTCTTTGAAGTTGAGGCGGGCATCGATCATTACGCCTAGGTATCGAAGTGAAGGTTGCGACTCAATTTCGTGCTCTCATTTCATCATTCCACCAATACATCGGCGGGTGGTCGTTTTTTTGGCGCTTTCGCGACATTGTAGCGTCGCAGGCAAGGGCAACTCTTCGCATTACTTCTTCTGTCTCCTCTTGTGCGCTGTTGGCGGTAATGCGTTTGCTGTTGAATGCTACTTGGAAGAGTTCCGCGTCAAATTTGTTCGTATTCCATCCCCTGACGTTCACTTTTTTGAGAGGATATCTCCTTTTGGTTAATCCATTTGTTACTGTCCAGCTAATAAGCCTATGGTCGCTCTCGTTGAATTCGTCCTGTACTTTCCAATCATTTCCCCCTCTAGCCAGGCTAGGGCTGGCTATGGTCATGTCAATGATCGAGCTTCCGTTGTCTGTCTCAAACGTCTGCTTATTCCCGGTGTTGAGGAGTGTCATGTCCAGGCAGGCTATCATCTTCAGCAACTCATTTCCTCTTGGGCCCGTTTCCTTGCTACCCCATTCCACTGCCCAGGCGTTCATGTCTCCAGCTATGACACTGGGATAATGTTCCTTGACGTCTTCCATTGTTCTGTCCAGCAGGTCCGTAAACTCATGGATTTTCAGGCTGGGAGGAGCGTATACACTGTAAAAATGCACGTTTCCGAGCTTGGCCCTGACAAACCATTTCTGCTTGCTGTCAACTTCGTCCTCGAACGTGCGGCCTCTGCAGGACCAGATGGCAGCCCTGCCCGTGGCGTCTGTTACTTATGCCTGTGTCTTGGGTGTGGTGTAGGGATCAGCTATAATAACCAGATCCGTCTTCATTTCTCTGATCGTTTGGGTCAGGAGGTTGTGTGCCAACTCACAATGATTTAGGTTGTGCTGTAATACTCTCATTTTCTTCTGGAGCGTTGGTTCTTGTTCTTCTCGTTGTAGGCTGCGCATTTGTAGCTTCCCACTATGTGGTGGTGGTCTCTGTCCCTCTCGGCACAAAGGTGGCAGTGGGGGTCATTCAAGCAATCAGCGATTTTATGTCTCTCCTGACCGCACTTGAGACAGAGGCCAGATCTGTCGATCTGGCTCTGACACCTGCTGGCAGTGTGCCCCCTGTTCTAACACTTGAAGCATTTCTGCGGTCTGATCACTTCTTTAACAGAGCAGTTCACCAGTCCAATGCGAATCTTGCCTCTATCTCCTATCACTTTGCGGGCCACCTCCTCTGGCAGCTTAATTGACGCAATTTGGGTCCCTTTGTAGGCTGGACGTAGTGCTCTTACTGCATCGTTTGTTACTATGTACTCGTCTCCTGCTGCTTTCTGCAGGGCCGTTTTCACTTCTTCTTTTGTGGTTGTCTCCTCGAGGTCCCTTATTGAGAGTTCCACCTCGTGAGATTTCCCTATTACCTTCGCGTTTCCTCCTAGTATCCCGGCCACTTTTGCTTGGAGAGCTTCCATCTTGTGCCCATCTCTTCTGTTGAGGACCACCAACAATTGGTCGTTGTTGGTCCTTCTGATCTTGTCGACGCTTTCTTTCAGGTCATCCTCGTGCAGGCCGTCTTTGACTTTCTTGAGGATGTCTGCGTAGGTCGTCTCATTTTCAGCCCTGATGAGAAGCACTTTAGGTAGCGCATTCTTTCAACGCGGCTTAGGGGGACCTCTTTGCTTCTTTCTTTTCTTTTTCTTCTTCCCGACCTGTGTCCATTCTTTTTTGTCCCGCACACTTTGTGGTATTTCCTCTTGTTCCTGCTCCTTTCCTTGGGGCTGTGCTGCCTGTGGGGTTTGGTCCCCTAGGAAGGCCTTCTTTATCACTTGCTCAGATTCTGCCGAGAGCGGAGAGCATTATTTCCTCTTCAGCGTACTTTGGAGAGGACTTTGGTATATTGCTCCTCCTGGCGTCTGGAACAGCTCATTCCTGACACTTCCCATTTGCTGTGATCTCCGGCTGATGGTGGTCCAGTGGTTTCCTTCTTCAGGATCTCCTTTTTAACACTATAGAAAGTGTTTTTCACTTTTTGCGCGAGTTCACGGGTGTCTTCTAGTACTCCTACTAGCTCTTTGATTATCTCTTCGAGAAGCTTCATCCTGATGACGCAGTCACTTTCTTTTGTGTTTTTAGCGCCTTCTATTTTTGCGGTCTGGTGTTCCGCGGCTTTGTTTTTCATGTTAGTATGAGTTTGGCTCCTCCCAAAATCCGTGGAGCTTGCGTCGGCCACCGGGGCTATCACCCGATCGGAACCGTCGGCGAGATTCTCGGTTTGCCCGGTACTCGCTTGGGGTAGTTTTTTTTTTTACCTCACTTTCCATGTTCAATTTATTATTTGGGGTTTCTTCCCCTATCCTGTATCCTAGGAAGGAGCCCTTTCACAAGGTACTAGCATCCGGGCCAGATGCCCCTTGGTTATTTTAACGAGGTTGATACTCCTCCCCCTCCTCCTTCTCCGTTTCTTGAGAACGGAGCTCCGGGATCGGCATAGCGGAGTTTGTGTGTGTGTGTGTGTGTGTGTGTGTGTGTGTGTGTGATTTCAGTACGCCAAAAATATCTCGAGAACTACTTGATAGATTTGCTTCAAATTTTGCATGCAATTTAGTTATTTGTCTAACTGGGGGGGAAGCTATTAAAAATTGACCTTCTTAGTTCAGTTTTTTTTTAGAGACATTTTAATAATTTAAAAAAAAATTTGATTCTTCAATTTTTTGGTATTTTACATAAACTATTTGAAGAATTTTCTTGAAAATTTGTATGGATATTATTTGCGACTGCTAAAAGAGGAAGAACTTTTACTAACTGATTTTCTCAGCGCACTTTTAATTTTAGAGCAATTTAAAAATTTTGAAAAAAAAATTTTTTCTTCATTTTTCTTTTATTTTATGAAAACCATTCGATAGATTTGCTCCAAAATTTGTATGCAAGTTATTCGCTTTTGTCTGAGGAAAATTAACTTTGAAAAACTCATTTCTTTAGCGCAGTTTTAATTTTAGAGCAATTGAAAAATTTTTGAAAAAATGTTTATTTTTCATTTTTTTTATATTATACAAAAACCATTCGTTAGATTTGCTCTAAAATCATTATGCAAATTATTTGTTATTGCTTTAATAAAACAAGCTTTGGAAAAATTATTTTCTTAGCGCAGTTTTAATTTAAGAGAATTTTGAAAATTAAAAAAAAAAATTTTTCATTTTTTTTGGGTATTACGTAAACTACTCTAAGAATTTGTTTAAAAATTTGAATAGTAATCATTTGCTACTGTTAAAATAATAAAAACATTTGAAAACTGATTTTCTTGGCATACTATTCATTTTAGAGCATTTTGAAAATTTTTTAAAAAGTTGTCATTTTTTATTATTTTTCTATTTTACGAAAACCATTCGATAGATTTGCTCCAAAATTTTTATGCAAGTTATTCGCTATTGTCTTAAGAAAATAAGCTTTGGAAAACTTATTTTCTCAGTGCAGTTTTAATTTAAGAAAATTTTGTAAATTTTCACACAAATTTTTATTTTTCATTTATCTTCTTTCTTAGCGTGGTTACGATTAGAAATTTCGTTGTCATCGTTCTTTTAAAGTACAAATTTATAAATAAATATTAATGTTGGACAATTTTTTTATATTAAAATCAAATTTAAATAAATAATAAAAAAATTAATGCAACTCAAAGAGCTCTGTGAGAAAGAATTCCGCCAAAGCACTTGGCAGCGTTTTTTCTCCTTATTTTGCCCCAAGTATAAACAGCAGGGACTTAATAAATAAGATCTCCTGGCAATACATTCTCGTCGCAATACATGAACGATGTACTTCTGTAGTGCTGGTAAATACAAAAAGCAAGACCATAAACTATGAAGTTACACTATACGCAACAATTGATTTGAGAATTAGAGCTTATGGTTGGAATGCATAAACCCAACTCAAGCAGTGGTGTTACTTAAGTATCAATGTTACTTGAGTAAGATTTATACTCAAGGAAGGTGCTCCCTGATACAGTCAGAAGGCGACTGCCCCTTCCTTTTAATTTACTCCGCTTGTGTTGTTTATACATGCCCGAAAGGCCATCTCTGAGGTATGTGGGCCTAAGATGCTCTGAGCGCCAATGGATCTGAAAAGTTCACGGTCTTTCGTTTTCATTGACATATTCATGTTTTGTTTTATTTTCCACCTTGACTTCTCGTGTAATACGTGTTTGTGGTCAGAATCTACTTCTGGTATGGTCGAGCCCGTACACTGTTTGTCAGCCTACTCCCTTACGGATCGCCCCGCAGCCGGTAATCTCAGAGGAGTCCCCATTTCATTTTGTCAGCACCCAGTCCGAGTGCCATCTGGCACCGAACAACGAGGAGATGGATTTTTTGGCGGCTCATAGGACAGCCAGTTCAAAGTGGCTAGTTTTTATCAGGTCTCTGTACTATCCGGCGGCCTGCAGCATCGACACATAGTTATCCCCTGTATTCTCCAGCAGTGACTCGAATTCCATCTTAATTCAGCCGAATTCGGCTGTCACTGGATCTCGGAGTATTTCTGCTTTGTTAGTGTCTCTATTAACGGCCCAACTGAGTAGTGTGTGCAAATAGTGTCAGAATGTATCAGCAGTTACCACTATACCTGCATCATCCGCCAGTCAAAGCTTTCCATTTGCTGCCTTTGTTATAGCATTGTCGCAAAGAGCAGTCATATGAATACGGCGCCAAGAAGCGATACGTGGACCATGGAAGATAAAGATTGCCGGGAGGGCTCACTGTACCAATACCCAATCAAGCGACTACTTATGAAACCACAGAACATACTTGAAATGGTCCCATTCCATGCAACCATAATTTCGGAGAGTAACCAGACTTTAATGACGATATATATGCGTCCTACTGACTAGGAGAGTATCACAACTCCGGATAACGGATTTTGCTCAAACTTTAGAATAAGCTTCCAAATATCAAAATATGTAAGGAAATAGAATTTTAGACACTAACGCTCGATATTTCCCTAGTTATAGGCAACTAAACAAAATCACTAAAAAAGTTACTAGATTCTTAAACGCATATAGTTCCTCAGCATTGATAGCTAAAAGCTTGAAACTTTTTTTAAATGAAAGCTGAGCTCAAATCCTTTCGAATTAGTAGCTATAGCATGTCAAAATATTATTTTTTCCCAAACTTATAACGTAATAAACATTAGATCCAATTTCAGCTTTTGTTATTAATTTATGTTCTAAAAAGAAAAATCAGGTCCAATGTTTATCACGCTATAACTTTGGGAAAAAATAATATTTTGACATGCTATAGCTACTTATTCGAAAGGATTTGAGCTCAGCTTTCATTAAAAAAAAGTTTCAAGCTTCTAGCTATCAATGCTAAGGAACTACGTGCGTTTAAAAATCTAGTAACTTTTTTAGTGATTTTATTTAATTGCTTATAACTAGAGAAATATTGAGCATTATTGTCTAAAATTCTATTTCCTTTCATATTTTGACATTTGGAAACTTATTCCAAAGTCTGAGCAAAATCCGTGATCCGGAGTTGTGATATTCTCCTAGTGAGTTGGTATGTGTCTGATTAGATGGTAATACAATATTTATGAAAGTTTATAAACATAAATTCTGAAATTCTACGTTTTCTATCAATTTATTTTTGATGTGCCTCTAATCAAACGCATGTGCAACGTCACCACTCATAAGCAGAGAGTCAACAGGGTCAAAATTACAACAACTTTTATGTTTGTTACATCTATCTTTAAGTTGGTGTTTCGTTTCACCTGTATATTTACAGTTAAGATTTGAGCACTTAACATTTCAGACAATGTGGGTGGTATGCCGCTGACGAATGTGACTTTTTCCTAAGAAATAACGTGATTGAGAGTATTATCGATCAGCAGGACAACTTTTATGTGAAATTGTTTTAGTAATTATTTGCACTTTATGTTAAATTGTTTTAGTCATTATTTGCACTTCTAAAATAATTAGTTATTAGCCATGAAATAAAAACAAAAAAGCATATTAAAATATAGATAAAATGCTAATGACTTATGGTTAATGAATTTTTTCAAATCATTTTTTATTAATTTTTTATATCACCTTAAAAGGCAATTTTTTTTATTATTAAAATTTGTTTCGTCACTTGTATATTTTCTATGGTTGGTGAAAAACTTTCAATCTAAGTTCGATGTTAAAATTTTTTTTATGGGGATATAGAAGAATATAACAATCGATTCGGAAAACCAATTTAGGAGGATGACCTATAGAGCGATATACATAAGAGGTTATAGTGTTGTAAATGTATAAAAAAAGCAATAACTAGATGCACAAGAAATAATCAGAAAATTATAAAACGGTCCTCTGAACAGTTTTATTTCATATATTTACACTAAGACTAACAATTTGTCAATAAAAAAGGCACCTTATTTTGAGCTTCAAATGCCCAAAAAGTGCTAGTAACGCGATTTTCACGAAATCTTACCCTGATTAGCTCCATCAATTTTCAATTAATATATATATAAGCAAGGGGGCACCCCCCTGCTCGCTGCGCTCGCCAACCCCGTAATATTTAATTTAATTCACGTCAAAAAAGATTTATTTATGTTAAAATATATGTTACATGGTTCAGAGACGTTTTGTTGTGATTTAGGAAATATTAAATTAAAAAAATTTTCTCGAATACGTTTTGTAATTTAATTATTTTTGAAGATAATGGTTTCCGAAAATGCAAAAGAAAGGATAGTAAATAAAAAAATTATTATCATAATCAAAAAATTGATGAACAACAAATGAAACTTGATAACTCAAAGTTAGTAATATATAATTCAACATTACTTAAAAAATACAATTATCATATAAATGTAGACTTTTATGGATTGATAATAAGTATAACATCTTAAATACAAAAATCTCATTAATGTCTATAGCATTAATAAATTATTTATCATTCGGTTGAATCATTAAATCTATAAATTTTTTTATTAAAAATATATTTCTATGTATTTCTAGATTTTTAAATACCGAGGTATATATGAAGAAGTACGACGCGATTAATAATTCTTCAAACTATTCTTTACACTACAATTTTTATAATTTTAATAAATTAGGATTAAAATGTATGCATAAATAAATATTTTATAAAAAGTAACAACTCCTATTTAATTAAACTTTAAATTAACTACCCTTACCAGTATATGAAATCATAAACTTATACCATGTGGTATAATATAATATGGTAATAATACCAATATTATGTATCGGTACTTATATATCTCTTAAAATAAAATCGTATTATCATGCCATTCAAAAATATATTTAGATTAAACCCATTTTAATAGAAGAATTTTGTCTTTGATACTAAAAAAATATGTGCTTAATAAAATAATCAATTCAAATTATTACTATTACTACTATTATATTAAAGTAAATTATGACATTTTTATTCATACGTGACTATCTTTTGCATTATTGTCACATACATACATACACATACATACGTCCACCCTTAACATACAACTACACACGTGCACACACACGTACACACATATAAACATACACAATACCCGTCACTCCGTCACCGTTTTTCCGTCTTTCCGTTTCCATATCTCCGTCTCTTTGTCTCTGTTTCTCTGACTCCGTCTCTTCGAATCCGTCTCTTTGTCTTCACTTCTCTGACCCCGTCCCTCCGTCTCTTCGAATCCGTCTCTCCGTCTGTCTGTCTCCGTCTCTATTCCTCCGACTCCGTTTCTTCGTCTCCGTTTCTTTGTCTCCGTTTCTTCGTCTCCGTTTCTTTGTCTCCGTTTCTTCATCTCCGTTTCTTTGTCTCCGTTTCTTTGTTTCCGTCTCTCAGTAATTACATTACAACTTATATACATATTATATTTTTATTATATTAGAGTAAAAAATTGAGACTTTTTTTCTTACGTAAATCTTTATTGCATTATTGTCACAAACATACATACACATACAAACACAAGAACAATCACACACATACACATACTTACACACACACACACATACATACATGAACATACACACATACAAATACACTTATACACATTCACAGACACACATACACATACACACTTACACGTACACTTATACACATTCACAGACACACAATCACATACACACATACACATACACACATACACACATACACATACACACATACACATACACACATACACATACACACATATGCACATACACATACACATACGCACATGCACACATACACACACACACATACACATACACACATACACATACACACTTACACATACACACATACACATACACACATAAACTTTAACACATACGCATACACTCATAAACATACACATACACATACACCCATACACATACAAAAATATACATACACACACACACATACACATACACACATACACATACACGGAAACGGATACACTCATACACATACGCACATACACATACACATACACACATACACATACACACATACACACATACACACATACACACATACACGTACACGCATACACATACACATACACACATACATACATACATACACATACACACATCTACATACACACATACACATACACACATACACATACACACATACACATACACACATACACATACACATACACGTACACACATACACATACACATATACACATACACATACACGTACACACATACACATACACATATACACATACACATACACACATATACATATACATACACGAATCCACATAACCATAAAGACATACACATGCACAGATACACATACTTACACACATATACATACGCATACATAAACATACACACATACAAATACACTTATACACATTCACAGACACACATACACATACACACTTACACATACACTTATACACATTCACAGACACACAATCACATACACACATACACACATACACACATACACATACACATACACACATACACATACACACATACACATACACACATACACATACATACATACACATACACACATACACATACACACATACACATACACACATATGCACATACACATACACATACGCACATGCACACATACACATACACACTTACACATACACACATACACATACACACATAAACTTTCACACATACGCATACACTCATAAACATACACATACACA